>VXBB01004262.1:0-19816 GCA_013399915.1 Illadopsis cleaveri | reverse complement strand
GCTAGAGCGTGGAAGTGCAAATCAATATCTGTCATTGCACTTTATCTGCTGTAACAGGGGAAGGTTTCTGTGTATCTTATTAACTGTAAACAACAAGCCAATAATTCTGGGGCATTGGGCATGCTGGTTGTTCGAAGAATCCCTCTGAATTTCCATAATATTCCTTCTCTTATTTCTTGCTTACAGCTTAGATGTGAAACTTTACTGTGAACTGTAAATTAACACAAATGCTGCATTGTTCACAAGTTTTTTTTTCCTTTTTTCTTTTTACATAAATTATGGATGAACTATTATTCAAATTATGCACCCTTATCTCTAAATATCTTAGGTTCAGAAAGATGCCAAATTCATAAGATTACACGTTTCTGGATGAGAATTTTTCTCCCTCTCTCAGAAAATAATNAATTATTTTTAATTTTTTTTTGTGGTTTTCTTTCCTTTTTCATATTTCTGTTCATTGACTACTGCTGTTAGAATTTATTAGACAACTTTTTAATACCTCTGTCGTATATGACCCGTAGACATCAATATTTTCCCTGGGAAAAACAGGGAGCTGATGCTTCTTTGTTGACTTTGTCCATCCAGCAATATATGACTTGTATCATAATAAATATTAAAAGCTTTTATGGTGATAGCGGATTAAATTTAAAATAAAATTCCAAAAGGATAGAATAAAAAAGTGGTGCTAGCTACTTTTTTTTAGTATTCATTTGCTAAACTTTAGAAGATCCTTAATCCTTAAAGGATTTTCTCTTGTTAATGTCAAAGCTAGTTCTTTGGAACATGCTCTAGTAACAGGGGACTTGAATTGCAAACAGAGTGTGGAACGGCATCTAAGTGTGTAATACTGCATCTGAACAACTTATATTTTTCATTTTTTTTTAAGTTTAAACACATCTGAGCAACAAAATGACTTTGAAATATGACAATTAGTGTCCTGGAATTTAGTTATTTGCCTCCAAACTAATTTCTATACCACACAATGTGAACTAAATTGAAGCAAGCTTGCTGTTACCTTTGCTGTTTGTTTTGATACTAATCAATGAAATTATAATGCAGCATCTCATGCCCAGCACTTGCATAAGAAATTATTTTCAGGACACTGAAAGATTTCACATACCTGCGTCAGCTGTGCAATACGATAGAGAGATCCTTCCTAATAGACATAGTGTTTTGTTACATTCTGTTTGTCCAGAGTACTGTTATCAATGCCAACAGATGCACATATATATTTGAAATACACATAGCATTTATTTTACTGATGTTAAGAGCAAAAAAGATAAACTAGATTTCAAGGAACTCAGTAGCTTAAATACTGGAACATAACTTTACAAATGCTCAGTATCAGAAAAAAAAAATTCTTGCTGAGCAATTTAAAATTTGTTGTGCACTGTCACTTTGTAGAAAAGAAGTCATGTTCTCATTTGCCACTTGATTTTATTATATGCCTATTTTAACATAAGTGAAGGGTTTTTTAATCCAAGTTTAAAAATAATTTCAAAATCAACAGCTCTTTGACTGCAGAGGTTGTAGATGACGTAGATCATGATACCACGCATGATGGCTGATGAACCAAATGCAGTATTTGTAGCTAATAAAAAAGCTTATATTTTAATTGTCATGTATTAGTAAATAAAACCAATTCTTAAAAGCAAACAAAGTAGTGCAGATATATTAATTGCATCAGTCACCACAGTGTCTAGCAATGTGTGCCACATTTTGAAATGTGGCTGATGAGCCTACCAGGTTCTTGTCTTTCCACGGTCATAGGTAGGGCCCTGACTCTCCCTAGCATCTTGCTCCTTATACCAATGGAAAGTACACACAATTGAAGAAAAACCAGATGCAGGGTTTTGCTTTACTTCATGCAGACTTGGTAAGCAGACAGGAAAAGACTCACCAAAATGACAATACTGTGGTACCAGCATCTGTCTTAGGTGATTGAGTACAGAACTCCTGAACATCCACTTCTTATTCAGCAAACAGGCAATTATCTGTAAAATTACATCCACTGTTTACCTGTGGAGAGAAAAGCTAAGTCAAAGGAAATTGCTTGGAAAAAAGCCAAAATCTGCAAATCAAGTGGTAACTTTAAATTACAAGTGCTTTAGAAACAGACATTACTAATTTCTGTTCTAAATTTCAACTGCTTTGTTTCTTGAATGCTGAAGATTTGTGAGATGATTTCAAAGCTTTAAGCTACATGGAATAGCAGAGATTTTTCAGTGTTTTAATTTAAACAAGTGAAGGTCATTTAGGTCATTTCCGCAATGCAATAACTCGTTCATCTTTCATGTTACTACAATATATGGATTTATTTTCTTCCTCTAATATTTCCAGTCTCTCTACAAAAACGGATTCACTTTTTAGCTTATTTTTCCCCTAAGGGAATTTGTTTTCATGCTCACCTCCCTTGGCATGGTGGTCACATTTCTTTTGATGCAATGAGATTCTGATATTTTGAGATATTATGATAGCAGAGGTAATTCTGTTCCAGTCATCATTTAAAATACGCAAGAAATAAAATTTCAGTGGACCTATAGACACTGAGAAGATTCTATTTTGGTTTACTAGAGTGAAGTTGTAATTTTGTGGTTGGTTTTGGTTTTTCACAAAATTATAGAATCTTAAGGGGTTGGAATGAAATGGAAAAAAATTCTCTTAACCGAGAAGAGCACAGTAAACCTTCAATTTGAAAACGTGTACAGAGATATTTTCTGACTTATATCCCGGAGAAGAATATATGATCCAGTGAGATGTGAAGAAGAGGTCTAATAAACATCAAGATTTTTGCTATGGTATCTTTATCAAGCAGACAGGGAAAGTAAATAGAACTGTCATTTCTTCATTAATTAAATCACATAGGACATCCTTTTTTCCTCACAAACACACTGGTTTAAGGTGCTTTATTACCATAGCTCAACACAAAGTCATTGTTACTGAAGACATTGAACAGAAAATGCTGTTGTGACTGGACCAGATAAATGAAGAAAAGATACTGGAAGAGGGTACTGGATACTGATGAAAAATTTCTTATACAACCATCCCTGCTTTTCTTTTGCGTCCCACCAGGACTATACACCATCTAAATAAACTGAGGAGAGTATTCATGGGTTTGCTGTTATCTTGAAAGGACAGACAAGTAACGAAAACCATCCTCAGTGTATTACAATATATAAAAATTCATTACTTGAGTATTTTTCATGGAAACTAGAATTGTACTACAAACACCTGATAAGTATTTTATAGTTTCTTCAAGTTTCTTTGCTAATAGAAACATACAATGTGGATAAGAACATGATCTAATATTTGAGTAGATTGTCAGAGGTCAAAAGGAACACTGGAGTGAACAAAATTTCTTTACTGGCCATTTATGTAGTAGTGAAAAAGAAGAATGGGCCTCAGTTCTTTTCTGAGAGCTAGGAACTCCTCTGAAACTTAATTCTGCTGCAATATCTTTGCTTTGTCTGGCTTGACCTCAGGAGGGAAGAAAACCCAAAACAAAATAGACAAATACCCCAAACAAACAAAAGCCAAACCAACCAAATAAAAAACTAAGAAAGAAAAAGCCTTTTCCAAGGAATTTGATGTGAACCATAAACTGCGGCACAGTGTCAGGTCGTGTAAAAGAAGATTCTATACTTCAATGTTTCAGAAAGCATGTATCCTCAGAACAAATACCTTTGAAGCAAGGATTAGGACCTGTGCCATTTGAGAAGATTAACTAGAAAGAACACCCCATCTCATATTTGAGTTTGAAGTTAAACCCTAGAGAAGGACATTTTCAGTGATAGAAAGGAAGGGGGTGGTTATAAAATGGCCTATTGAATTACTTTCCTAACACTTTGTAAATTCACCCTGGTTGTATAACATGCACCCTTAAGCACTTAAGAACCATGAAGATAAAATCATGATCCTTGCTTACCAAATCTAACATAAATCAGGAAAAACCCTGCAGACTTTTTTCAAAGCTTCAGGAGAAAAGTAAGATGTAATGGAATTTTCCAGTCCTTACACTGAGTCAGCAGGGGCTTAATCTTATTGGCCTGAGGTACTGAATGAACTATTTGCCATGGACATTTGATGCATGGGAGAACTTCAGAACATATGTGAGGATGCAAGGAGGGTTCTTGGCCTTTTGGTCAAGAGATTGAATTTTTACTCTTTCGGTGTCTCAATAGTGGCTGACATCAAGCCAAAGCTTAGTAATTAAAACTGACTCAACTTGAACAAGAAGAGCGGAACTCTGTGAGCTTAGTCATTTGGAAAATGAAGAATGTTCCCTCCACAAGCTGTAGGCACACATACTACATAATTATCATCTTCCTGCCATTACAGGATTGTTTGAAAGAATACATTTTCCAGTGCTGTGCCTAATCTGTTCTAAAACCACGAGCAATGGTTCTTCTCCAGCCTACAACAGCAGTTTCTGTGGCAGAAATAAATGTACTTACATTGCCTTCTACCACTTAAACAAATTTCTGCCCTTGAGTCTTATAAAGAAGACGTTCAAAGGCACAAAAGGCTGCCAGGAATGCAAACTACTAAAGGTTAGAACTGCATTCTAAAAGAGCCATCCCCTTGGTTACCTCCTGGTGCTCCTCTTCTTTTTGTTCTATTTTAATTCATTAAACACATTTTTATTTCTTTTTTTCTCTGAATTTTCCCTCAATTTTCTGTCTCTGGTGATGATCAGAATCAAATACAGTCTGACTAGTGACATGCAGAGTGATCACCAATTAGATGTCAAGATAGAATATTTTCAGGACATCTTAATCAGCTCATATATAAAAATTGTATTTGAATATAAGTTGCAAGTTTCTGTTGTCCTTTTTTCTCTGCTTTCATGTGTGGAGAAAGGAATTTGTAACACATCAGAATTTGAGGGAGTTTCACAACTTTTTAGAAGTAATTGAAGTTTTCTGCCATTTTAAAAAGGAAATGAAACTGCAAACAAAAAAATGCGTTTAATTTATTTTTTTATTCTTTGTACTGATGTAACTAGCAAAAAAAAAAGAGGAAGATTCACTCTGAGGATGAATTAAAATTGCCCTTTTGGTTGAATATAAATTCACTCTGAGAAAATAAAGGACATCCATTTTAGCGGATATTTTTCTGGAGGAGAGGGTGTGAATTATTAAAAAAATCATTTACTTTTACAACTTTTTAATAAACTTATCATTGTGATCCAGAAAAAAGAAAAAATAAGTAGAAATAAGTTTATATTTGCTGTGGAATTTGAGGTACCTGGTGTTTTTTTCTGACATAATAGTAAAAATACAGGCTTCATAAGAGTCTAAAATGTTCTCTTTTTTATTGCAGTTTGGTAAAGAAAAAAAGGAGAAACGTTTGTTTGGTTTGGTTTTAGGTAAAGAGAGAAATGGAAGAAAATATTTTCCTAATTTGACAGGTCACAAATTTCTACTATGAGGAATGTAAAAACGACATTCCAATGTGGCCAAGACAACTAAAATGAGGGTGATTATACAGTCCATTATAGAAGCTGATATTGCATTATACTTTGGATTGATTTATTCCATATATTCAGTAGAATTTAGACTTCACCACCAAGGTGGGACTTCATTCACTTGTGTGCACTTGATATCCTGTGTTGTTTTAGAAGCACCATCTGTTCTACCTAATGCAGGGTACAGTTGTATCAAGTATAGTTTGAGAAGTGACTCTTTATTCTTCCTTATTCTAAATAAGAATCATGGACCATGGAAATACCTGAATTAAGCTTACCAGCCTGAAATATAAACAGATTGGTCAGTGACTAAACTGTTTTACAGGGAATTTAATGCTATTTTCTGTGTAGAATACATAAAACTTGGTCTACTCTTTCTCAAATTGATCAAAAACCCCAGAGAATAAGACAAGAGAGAATTTATTTCTTAAGAACATAAAGAAAGGGATTTTAATAATTTCTCAAAACTTTTGATACAGATACTTTGGCTTTGTCAATGGAAGATAGTTTGCAATGAAATAAAGTACTTGACAAATGAAATGAAACCTCACAAATAAGATGTCTCTTCAGACATCAATACTTGAGCAACCATTATATGCTATTTACTGCTTCTTTATAAACCAGCCTGTCTGCACAATTAAAAGCCACCTGATAAAACATTTCTTCCTAAGAGCTAAAGTGGAGGAAAAAATGCATTTGTTCTCATTTCTTTGTGGTGTGCTTTTGCTTCTCAAGAAGCAGTCAGTCTTTGAAAAATGTCCCCAGTTTTTGAAAAAAATTAGGGTTTTATCTAAGCAGGGGGAAAATTTTGTCCAGAAAGGAAGACTAAAAAATGTATGTGCTCATAGAAATAGGCAGATGCATCTTCCTTTCTAACTTTTGGAAGTATGGGAAATATAGGATAATATGACACGATTAAACTGTCATTTAAATTGAAGTATTATTATTATCTCTTTAGGGATGACTTGTGTCGAAATAAGAATTTTCTGCTTTTAACTCTTAAATAAAGTATTATGTTAAAATTGGTTTGCATTTAGAATTATAGCTTCAATTTATTTCAACCAGAACAGATGGCCTAGAATGATGCTAATGTGAACCTGGTTTTTAAATTGCAACACTGATTGGAATTTCAGCAGTACACTGATTATTACAAAGAGAATACTGAAGAAAAATAGGCAGTGAACTCTTAAAATGGAAGTGAGGAATATAAAATTTAATTTCTCAAATATTATATAAGATATGATACATATATATATACACATTAAATTCATTACTATCTTTAATCAATAAAAGATTAAACAATATCTTAGATAAGAGCTTTTTTCCATAGTGTTTCAATCACATACTAAAATAAGCAATTGCTTGTACAGAATAAGCTTTGAGGGACAGTTTTCTGTATATCCTAGAATAGTAGTATCACCAGTATGGTAACAAAATAGAAATTGCTGTGATGATCATTAAGCAAGGTGAAAATTAAACAAGGTGACTTCTGACTACAGTTAAATTGCAGTTATAGACTCCACATCTTTTATGATAGGGACTACAGGTTATATGGTAAATACACTTTATGCAAACTCTTTTTTTTTTCATTTTTGAATGTTTTCATTACGTAAAAACACAGAATTTATACAATTTCTGAGGAAGTGATTTTTATTTTAGCACTCTTTGCTTTAGGCTGTAGTGCATGCCCAGTAGAATGAATAATAAAATGATTGCATGTAGCAAAACCTCAAATCTCAGCTTGTCTTCAACTGAGGCAAAATGTTCATTTCCCCTCAACCCTCAGTTGTAGTACCTTCTATTAAGGCCTATAATTTTGGACATCAGCTGATTTGACAGTAAGGACATATATACTCTGCCTAAGCACACCCTCAGATGCCATCAGAGGTTGCATTGAGGCACTGAACAGGTGGGTCTTTAGTGACACAGAGATCTCTCAGAGATCTTGTGTCACATATCCAGCATGGACACAGAGCAAGAGATGGCAGATGTGTTCAGGCAGCTGAAAAGAGATACTGACTATCATGGATACTGATATGTAGCAATAAAAGGAAAGAACTCTATATTAATTCAAGGAAGGTGAAACAACTTGAAAGCAAAATTTATTGTATTGTTTTTCACCAAGGAAGCATTAGCTTTCCACAAAGCAACAGACCCCTCTTCATTCAAACTCGGAGATAACGGGGAGAGAGGCTAGAATGAGGCATTGGCTACCTCTGTGTTTCTGTTACAAGTTGGAATGCTTGTGCTCTAAAGGTAAAAGAGAAATCAAGGGCAATCAAGAGAGATTTCAGGGCCCTGGGATGACTGGTAGAAGGATCATGAGCACAGGCAATGATTTCCTTGATCCTTCTGGTAACAAGGAATAATATTGATAGGAGTAGGAAGATCCATCAGGTCAATGTGTGGCTCCGAGGTAGGTGCAATTGGAAAAATTGGGGGGTTTTTAATCATGGGATGATCTACTCAACACCCAGTCTACTGACACCTCACAAGATGCAGCTGTCTCAGACGGGGAAAAGAGTTCTAGCACAGGAGCTAGTGGGGCTCATCCACAAAGATTTAAATTGGTTTAGAAGGGCGTAAAGAAAAAACCACGCTTACCAGTGATGAGCAATGACATGGTGAGCCAAAAATTGAGAAAAGAGGCACTAATGGGATCTCTCAACAATCTGCTTCAAGAGGTTCTGGCTACAACACACCAAATCTGAAATGTTTCCACACTAATGCATGCAGCATGTGGAACAAACACACTGAGCTTGAAGTTTTGGCCCAGTCCCAAATATTTGATATCTTTGGCACTAGTGGGATGATTCTTGTGGCTGGAGTGCCCTGTTGGGTGGCTACAGGCTCTTCAGGAGAGATATGCTGGGCAGAAGGGGGGAGTTGGCATTGTGTGTTATAGAAGGGTGAGAAGATATGGAGCTCTCAGTAGTCAGTGGCTTAGTTAAGAGCCTCTGAGTGAGGATCAAGGAGTAAACAAGTACTTTGGGTGCCATTGTGGGACCATACTAAAAGACCACATAGCCTCCTAGCTGACACGGATGAATTACTCTTCGAGGAACTAAGGTACACTTCAGAGGCAACTGCCCTTATTATTAATGAGGGACTTCAACCTGCCAGAAGTGAACTGGGAGCATCACACAGATGGTACAACGTGAGCCAGAAGATTCCTAACAAACCTTGATGACAGCTTTATGCAAGAGGTCCTAAGGGACCTAACTCAGAATGATTTTCTCCTTAAACCATTCCTTGTCAACAGAGCAAAGTGGAGATTGGTGGGCATCTTGGCCACAGCAACCATGAAGTGATCAAGTTTAAAATTCCTGTTGACAGGGGGAAAAGTGCCAGCAAAACCTCAACTCTGAATGTGAGGAGAGCTGACTGCAGGCTGCTCAGGGAATTAGTGAGTAAGGTCCCCTGGGAAAATGTTTTTGCAGGTGCAGGGGTCCATCCATATTGGACACTTTAAATATCACACCCCAAGCATAGAGGAGCAGGCAATTCCCAAATGTTGGAAGTCAAGCAGGCAAGGCAGAAATGTTTGGACAATACTCTCAGGCACATTGTGTGACTCTTGGGGTGTTGTGTGCAGGGCCAAGAGTTGAACTTGATGGTCCTTGTGGCTCCCTTCCAACTTAGCATATTTTGTGATTCTGTGAAATTATATAAATTTTAAATCTATTTATCCTAGCATTTTAGCTTTTATTAAATTTGGAGATGTGGAAGCAAACACAAGACATGTCAGAAAAATACTGAAATGCATTAAGCTATTCGCCAGAGATTCAAACAAAGTGGACTTTCTAAAACTTTCTTGAAAAAGCTTGCAAAATCCAGCCATTTACTTGGGAGGCTCAGTATGAAAAGTAACCTTGAAAGCTGCCAACTTTTTATATTTATGATTGTAGAAAGAGGAGTTCCACTGGAAGATAAATCTCAGTGAAGGAAAACAAGTTATATAGTATAGAATGTACTATGCCAGTATATTCTACCCTTCTGTTCCTGGATTTTTTCTTAATAATAGAAAAAAAAAATTCTATATTTTAATTGCATCCTTAAATAAGAGTAGGAAAGAAAAGCTGTGAATTTTACTCCTGGTTTATTGGTAACATTTTGAGTGGTCATTCCCATAAATACCTTCTGAGCTTGCTATTTGACTAAACATCTTTAAACCCTTCCTCAAAATGAATTGATTTATGTACAAGTCTTATGAAGATAGGCAATTAGATTGTAATAACTCTAATGACACTAAAACCTGTAATTTCAAAATATGCTTTCTTAAACTAGTGTGCAGGAAATGGGAGAAATTCATTATAATTGCTACCTTCCTTCATGTTCTTTATTTCTCCTCAGAGATCCAGTATTTAGCATGTGTAAGAAGACACGGTTTCTCAGTTTGGTACTTGGAGAACTTCTTGTTTTGTAGTTAAAGATGTACCTTCCGTGCAGCATTTTGTGAATACAAAGGAATGGAACTATTTGCCATACATGTAATGTCCAAATGGAATTGATTGATGAGATCCTGGCTTGATTTGGGATTACATCCCATATCCCTCCTGATCTGAAATGAAATGAGACACCGGTAGCTGTATGTGTGGCTAGCCACAAGGTCATTGTGCTACACTGGCAGAAAAGTCTTCATACCACTGCATGTGGACAGTGAACCCTTCAGTCTATTTAGGTACTACACTATATTATATATAAAAATAATGGGAAAAAAAGTAAAATTCTCTCTTAGACTGTGTATTCTATCTAAATGGGATAAGTTAATTTTCCCCATAGCAGCCATCATAGTGCTGTACCCTCTATCTGTAGCCAGAAAGATGTTGAAAACACACAAGTGTTTTGACTACTGCTGAGCACTGTTCCCACATCTTCTCTCAGTCCTCTCTCCAACATTCCCTCACTCCCAAGCCAAGAAGCTGAGAGTGGGCAGAAGGTTGGGAGGGGACACAGCCAGGACAGATGGCCAAAGTGATATTGTATATCAAATGATATAATAATGATAATAATAATAATAATAATAGAAATAACAAAAGCTGAGAGAAAGGAGAGAGAGTAGGGCATCCATCATTAAGGTATTTGTCTTCTAGAGCAACTATTGAATTTGCTGAAGCCCTACTTTCCAGGCAGTGACTGAATGATGGGAAGTAGTGAATAAAACATTTTGTTTGCTTTCCTCTTTTTGTGCATGTGATCTTTGCTTTTCTTAGTGAACTGTCTTTAACTTGACCTATGAGCTCTTTTTTATCTTATTTTCTTCCCCCCTGTCCTGCTGAAGAAGGGAGTGATGGAGCAGCTGGGTGAGTGCCAAGCATCTCTGTCTCTGCTCTTCAGAGATTTGTTATCCTCTCTGAAGCATTTCTTATTGAAATTTTTCTACCTTCCTACAACAACATATTTCTATCTCGCACTAAGGACCTGATATTTTTGATCAATGACACCCACAGCTTTTCTGTGGTTTTTTTTTTTTCTTAGTCTGACTCAGTCTACCTGTTTTAATTCTGGTTTACCGCAAACTAGTCATGCGCCATTTCTGTCTGGAAGGGAGGGAGATAATTCCTAGTTTGGATGTCTTAGCAGGAACTACAAATACAGACAAGATAAAGAATGTGACCACAGAATTGATTAGCAAATGGTTCATCACTAATACAATCTTCCTGAATTTCCATAAATTTCACTCTGTGGAATTATGCATGAGAATAATGTGTACTCATGGACCCATTTACTCATGAATTTGTTTGGAGGACTGAACTTGTGGGAAGACAAAATAGAAACAAAATGAGGAATAGAAATATCATAGTGCACATAATTGCTTTTACTCCCAATTCACTGGCTTAATGTTGGTTTCATAAAAGCAATGATGAACTCATTTACTATTATTGTGAATGCCTATTTCTGGAGGATTGTCATTAAGCATTAATTAACTCTGATTATTATTTTAAAGTGTTAATTTTTATTTCTAATTCTTACAGTTAGCTCTTTTTTTTGCTTTTCCATCATTTCTGATAGTCTACTTTTAAAATATTTCTTTGTCTAATTTGAATATCTACACCTAATTGTTTATATCCACTTCTAACTGCTAGTGTTCAAGAGAGAAGAATAAACTTTCTTTTTATTAAATGAAAATATTTTAATTTGTCTTTTACATCATGGTCACAGGAATTTATCATATGTGTATTTTTTTCTTACAAACATCAATAAACTATAATGCACAAGGTGTCCTTTTCATGATCAACATCAGAACAAGCTCAATAGCTTTCCACACAACAGATTAAATCCCTGCCGTGGTGGGAGTAGCTTTTGGAGCGAGGGGTTAAAATTCAGAAACTTTATCACTGATCCCGGTGTTTAAATATGAGAGTAGTCTGTCCCTTGACAGTTACAGATTTGAACTTCCTGGAAGAGAACATCAAGTCATGCTCTTTTAAATGAATGCTTTCCTATGGATGCCAATTGATGAACTCCATCAGGTTTAACAGCTGCTAGTACTAAGTGTATATAGACTAATGTACAAAAAATACTCTCTCTTCTTGATTTTAACAAAAAGTCTCAAAGACGAATAATTTACAATTACACTTTTAAGATACTAGTGCATCTTGGATCAACAGATATTTACATGGGAATTAAACTGGGTGTAAGGTCACTTAATATCTCAGTTATCTGAAAATATTAATGATAATTGATATTCAAACTTAAATTCTGAGCAGGCTTTTTTCACTAACAACATGCTGTTAAAGAAATCCTAGAACATTAGTGGCTAAGAGGTATATGCTTTTTTTCCATGATTTACTTTTTTAAATGAGAAATCTTTAAATAGTAAAATGGTGGGAAAGAATACAGTAGTCTTCTAGATGGACTCCAAGTTCAACTGAATGAAAAGTCTCACCTTTTACCACTTTAACAACAAGGGAAATTGTATGAATAAAAATGAGAATAGTGTAAAGGAAACTGAGAGACATGCTGTGCACTGCTGAATGATAAACTGGTGGTTTCTTTCAAGAAAAGGGTCATATACCTAAATCCTCTGCACAGCTCCTGGAAGAAAGGTCAGTGCTTTTTTGTGCAATTTTTGACTTGATTTAATTTCTTAATTTTTGTTTGTTTATTTCTACAGATATGCTTTTTGATTAATCAGCTAGTGGTTAGTATTTGATAGAGGACAAGTTCAGCTCTTCCACTCTACATTATTATTATTGGAATCAACATTTTACCGTCTGAGCTTATTGCTTGCAGTCTATTTTTAATGTCAATGACTTAATATGTTGTAGATTTTTGGTTTTCTTTTTAATATGTATGTATAAAGTTTTCTGTAACTGATATTCCACTATAGAATCAGAATTTGTTTGGGCCTGTATATATGTAGAGAAATAAATAAGAATATAACCCAACTGATTCCACAGATATTCTTGGCAAGCAAATCCTAATACATTTTGGGCAAATTGTATCATCAACTTCCCATAAATTAGTGTGAGGTTTCTCTGAGATCACATGTCTTTCATTTGCTGTCAGAAAAAAGAGTTCAGGTGTGTTTCTGCCCAATGAATAGTGTATGCTTTATGATAAATAAAATTTATTATTAAAAAAAATCTATTCTTTAGAATGAATAACATTTTTTTCCTGTTTATGGAAGACATAACTGTGACTATATTATCTAAACCATTAGAAAATGCCTGAAGTCATGCTTATCTGGAGAAATTAGATTTTATTGTATTGACCATTTACTAAATATATTGACAATTTATGGATAAAGAAAACTAAGAAAAGACTCTGAGCCTTTATTATAATACTAAAGCTAAAATATTTAAAATAAAAAACAAAACAAAACTGAGCCCAACGAATCAAATAAGAATGTAAATGTTAGTTTGAAACTTGCAGCTTCAATCTGCCTCCAGTAAAGATAAAGATATAACCTGCTGGTATAATTACATATGTTAGAATTTACACTTATTTTTGTGAAGAACCTTTGAAAATTCCTGTCCTTCCCAATTATATGATCCTACAGTGATATAATGAGTTTAAATATGTGCTTTGGAAGAATAAATGTTAGATTATGTATGATGAATGAAATCTTCAAATGAAATTGAGGTGCTCAGTAAAATACGCTACTGCAATCTTCCATTTAAAAAATATAGCTGCACTTCAGTTTACTAACATTTATGTTCTATATCTCATTCTTAAGGTTCTATTTAATAACACAGATTCCTGAGTAAAACAGTGCTATTTTATTTCCCAAGATAGTTCTTTAATTTTTCTTTTAGATAACGTGTGATGGCAGATCATGGCAATTTGAAAGATCTTCTTACCTTTGCAATGTTTACAGAATTTTAGTTCAGTTAAAAGCTCACTGCTTTACCCCATCAGGATTTTTGAATAACTAGATATGGAACTAAGTTTTCAGGTTTATTCCTTTATATTCTGGCATGTATCTGATTACAATAACCAATAGAGTAACACTTGTCAAATGTTTCAACAAACTGCAGCTATAATAGTTTCCATAGAAACAGGATTGAAAACTAAAAATAACATGAAAGTGTAATGTGTTCTGTAAAAGAAATTGGTAATACTACAGACAGGACATTACATTAAAAAAACACAAAAAACAAACCAGAACCCTTTTCCTATTTTGTGCCAGAAAGCAATAACTAATATAATGGCCTATTTTACAGTAACATCTATATATCGAGCTTCATCTTTATATTTGTGTCATCTTCATCTATTTGTAATTTAAATACATAAACAGAAAACTTTGTTTGTATTTTGCAAAACCAGAAATATGTAGTTGAGTTCTAAGTAAACGCACTACCAATATATCAGTCAAGGAGGCAGGATAATATTCTCTGAAATCAAAGTACCTGATCTGTCGCAGTTGGAGGTAAGATTGCTGTGCAAAGAAAAGAGATTTTTGACCTGTGAAAAGAATAACATTAATTTTCTTTTCATATTATAGGCAGAGATACTTTTCCTTGAGAATATGAAAACATTTGGATTATATCTTTGCGTAATGTATTCCCATACTTGTTTTAAATTTAAAGATTTGACTGAGTCTCACATTTTCTAGAGAAAAAAGAGAATACGTTCTTTCATAACCTGAGTACCATGAAGGTCTGCTTACAAAACATTGGCAAATTCTTTGTGGGATTTAATTTTTGTCTTTTAATTAGAGAACATTGTGTTTGAAATGCATAAGGTACATTAGGAAACCTTCAGTCGTCCTAGTTTATTGAAACTGGATATCTGATGTTGCAAATTTATAGTATTTAAGTTTATTCCTATGAGTAATTTATTAGTTTGGTGAGTGTTATATCAATTAGATATGCATGCAACATTTTTGGAACACTATAAAACCTTTCTCAGTTAAACATTACATTTTTTCAGTGTTAAAATTTTGAGATTATTTAGATTCTTGGACTATTAAAAAATGTACTGTGGAATTTTATTGTCCCTTAGACCAACACAGTGCTGCATCTTCTCTGTGACTGTTGCAGCTTCCCACGTGCCCTTGCACAATAGATACGGGACTCTGCAGGTGGAACTGCACAATAAAGAGGTTCATCTGTGTTGGAGATGTCCTGAGGTTATGTCATCCTACACCCTGTATCACACTGCTTCCATCAAGACAAAATGATGTGAGATGCCCTTCTGAAGGGATCAGAAGACCCAATATGCAGTACTGGACCCATCCCCTGGGCACTTTGCTGTCTCCCTGGGGCCTGGGTTAAACGTGGGAAGACAGAAATGGTGGGTTAATAGCTGGGCTCGATGGTCTTAGAGGTCTTTTCTAACCTAAAAGACTGTATGATTTTACAGTTCTGTGATTTCTAACAGATGGTAAATTTAGAAAACATTCTTTAAGCACACAAGCCTTACTGATCTTGCAACTGATATCTGATACAAGAGCAAAGTCTCAACATAAGCAGAAGAGTTCAGCATGAGGAATTTAAACTACGTTTTTCACAAGACAGCGAGGCAAATCTGATAGTCATGGAACAAAGTTGAATTGGCTTTTATTCTGGTTTGCATCTCTTGTTCCTCAAGTAATTTTTTTTTTGCTTTGAGTTAAATGCATACTTGTGGTGAAATGTTTCTGTGAAAAAGGGCAGATGTGGGAGTTCTACTTTTGCCTTTAAAGACAGTTTTACGTGAAAGCCTTCAGATAATCCTACTGTTTTACTGTTTGATTTTTTATGATCTTTCTTTTTATGATCTATATTTTATTCTGTAATGTGAATTTATGGCTTCACAGCTGTAGATTTTTTCTTTCCAACATACCAAAAATTTTATATAAGGAACGGAGTTTTATGTTAGAGAGGGAGTCTAAATAAGCTACCAAAAGACTAAACAGGTCATTTGTATTGAAGTGAGTCTACCTACCTCCATTTACATATGCCAATTTAAGATGTGAATAAAAATAAATTAAAAACACCTTGTCTTTAAGTTAGACTTACATGGTGTTTATTCTAAAGACTGTTTTCTGTGTTTCAGCAGAACCAGGGAAAACATTTTCATCCAGTCCAAACTGAGATTTGTGTAGAACTTTATTTGAACATTGAAAAAAATGCAAAGAAAAATTCTGGTTTATGGAGCACATAATGTTTTGGTGTCAGGTGAAGGTGTGATGCTTACAGATTTAACTCCATCAGATATTATTAACAAATATTTTGATTGTTCTTCAGAAGAAATTCCTACGAGACTTTTTTATTATAGGCCATGGTGATGCCAGATGCTATCAAGGCTTAATGACCATGAGATGTACCTTACAGGCAGGATTAGTGCAGTTAAATATATTCAACTGCCTTAATTTGAGGATCAGTCTTGGTTACTTTTCTTTTGGGAATATCTGTGGTACCAATTGTAACTACTGTTACAGTTTTTTGCTGGTTTGCTGCATTATTGCATTCATTTTTCCTAAGGAAATAGTAAACATTTCTGGAGAGTTATTATTCTAGAATCTCAAAATGCATCCTAATTATAAGAACAGGTTTCAAAATATTTTTTCAGCTTGAAAAGGTATCAATCCTTCTTTCTTCTCAAAAGACAAATGACAGTTGTTTTTGTCTTATCCCCATGAAAGATAAACAAAATGGTAATTTCATGTTTCCTGTATTTAAAAAAGATAAATGTTTGTCTTTATTTTTTAAATTGCATTTAGGT
Source organism: Illadopsis cleaveri (assembly GCA_013399915.1). Taxonomy (NCBI): domain Eukaryota; kingdom Metazoa; phylum Chordata; class Aves; order Passeriformes; family Timaliidae; genus Illadopsis; species Illadopsis cleaveri. The sequence continues at coordinate 3,195 of VXBB01004262.1, read as the reverse complement.
TTCAAATTATTTTCATATTCAGCAATACTGGGTTTTCTTTTCCCCAGTATCATTTGCTGCTTCACTACATGGATTTTTTTCCACAGTACATTTGAAGTGTAATTCTTGTCTCTTTTCACACAAGCACCTATGTTCATTGTTCTTTAGGGCTGTTGTAGATTAATGCTGTGGAAAAATTGAAGAGAGGTTTATTTGCTATTGCAAAACATGAATTTCTTGAGTATATTGGTGCTTTAATCTTCAGAAAGGCTGGAACAGCTATGTCAGTCTGTCTACTATTCTAGTCATTATCTAAATACTAATCTTGATGTTTTTAAGGGCATCACCATCACGACTCATCACCCACACACAGATGCACACAAACACACACAGATTCTAAATTCCTGTGGGGACTGGATGATTTTCGGGGTTTTTANGCCAGAGAACCCCCCTGCACAGACACCCCTGGACAGAATTCAAACCCTCTTTCTCGGGTTCCAGACCCCTTTACTGAGGTCTGTGACCATCCAGGGCAACCAGAGGAATGCCCTGGACTCCCACAGATGATCTTAATAGTCCTTTCCAACCTAAATATTTCTATGATTCTCTATAATTGTAAATTTCAGCAACTCCAGTGTTGTGCAAGAGCTATTTTACAGGAACAAAAGAACTCTCCTGTTTTAATGACTACTTAATTCTAGTCTCCATGGAAATATTTTGAAGGAAAAAACTCTAAATAACTGCCACTGGCTACTTAAAGGTAATGGAAAATGTCATGCGTGAAATTATAAAATGGACAGAAGCAGTTACAAAACTGACAAAATGACTGAAATGAGTTATTTGAAATAGCATGCAAAAGATGTTTTAGAGAGCAAAAAAGTAAGAAAAAAAGGGAAAATTTTCTCTATAAACGTTTGGTAGCACAGAGGGTGATAGACCAAAAGGAAGGGGGGAGTAATTTGTGCTACATGACTTTTAACCATCAAATGTCACAATTTAAAAATACCTGAAGGTTTAGTTTGAAAACATCTCTTTGTTAGCTTTTAAAGGAAATGTATGTCTGTCTTTTGTTTTTCTGTTGAAATATGTTTTGTATTTAATGATATTTTCAATTAAAGAAGGAATCTGAAAACTACACAAGACAGTATTAATAATTATACAGCATTGTCTTATGCTGTGCTGCGCCTACAGTGAAAGCCTGTCCCTCATCTTGCTACTCACTACTCCTTTATGCTTAAATATCTTTGAAAATGTAAGAGCTGTGATACTGCTAAACTTTGCCTATCTGAATTTCAGTGATAGTGTAGACAAATGATTAAATGACGGCCAAACTCCACTGCTAAGAGGAACAGTGTAAGAACATCTCAAAGAGATGCAAGGTGGGGTTTGCTCTGCTGCCTGCAGAGTGAGAGTCACGGACCCCCACAGGATTAGCTCAAAAGAGCTGCTGGAGTATCTATGTAGTAACCTGGATTAACTCAGTTTTGTATGTGATCTGACCACTGTTAACTTTGATTTATTAAAGAACTTCTAGTTTGACTTTTATTCACCCCAGAAGTTTTAATATATATGTCTAAGATCTTACTCTTCAATAATTATTTGGAAAAGCATTTAGTGTACTATTATTTGCCAGAAACTGTAAAAAACACACCTTGGTGGCTTTATAAGAGGATCCCCATGATCGTGGTTTTCAAGAGGAAACAATATAATTTCAAAAGGGTTTTAAATTGCTTCAATGCCAGCTGTCTGGTTTTTTACTTTCATTTAGATATTTTACTGTTGAAATAAAGTTATTGTGGATTTTTTTAGCTATAAATACTTTTTTCTTTGTTTGATTGCTTTGACTTCTGGCAGCTGTCCATAGAGTTTTGAGTTTCTTAAGTGTAAAAAGCCCAATCACACTGCATAGGGTGAATGTAGCTGGTAGGTCCAGGTATTTGCAGAGATGGGAACACCAAAATCAACCTTTTGAAAAAGCATTACACTGACTTCTTGATGAAATATAGTTCAGAACACAATAATTTTGACTAAGACTTTATTTTTAAAGCCATCAGCCAATACAAATATGCCTAGAATGGTGAAGTTATGCTACTGAGAAAATTTAGTTTCAGTTGTTTCTCATTGTAACAGACATTCCATCTCTAGTGAAACTGTAGTGAGGGTGAGCTCCAAAGATGCAGATGTCTGCGGGCACACAACCCTGTACACAGACATGACCAGATGTGCTGATCAGTACAACAGCATACAGAGCCTTTACCAGCACCCAGGTAAGCACCAACAACTCTCACAACATGCGAGCACAAGAGGCCCAATCTCAATCCTATATTCACCTGATTGGGATGGAGGTTCACTACTGGCACACACATGGATCTCCTCCATCCACAGGGACACCCACATTTGCACATTTCTTGGTATTAATATTTGCTCTAAGACTGCCAAATACTCATCATCAGATCCTAGGCTCAGTCTTCGCTTTAGTCCTAGAATGAGAGCTCAGTTTGAGAAAACGCGGGTCCCCTTCCACTCACTGGCGAGTCCAACTTCAGTTGTGAGTCGTGTACCCTCCACACACAGAGAGCACAAAGTAAGTTACATAGCAAGAACAAGAGAATTTTAAAAAGAAAGCAGAACAACAATCTTGATGAGGCCACAGCTGTCAAGGGAAAAGCACAATGATTGCAGCTTGTTGAAATTGTACTAATCCCTTTTACTCTTCCATTTCCACTCCACTTTCCCAGATTTGTTAAACTAATTCAATTTTATCCTTCCTTCTCACATCTTTGGAGACAAAATAAGATTAAAAGGCTCATGGGTCTAGATAAGGGAAATAGCTTTCTAAGTACCAACATGAGCAAAACTGACTCTACTGAGTACCATGCATAGTGGTTTGAAAGCAAAACCGGTGAGACACTCCAAGTCAGAAACACAATTTAGTAGGAAGGGAAAAAAAGTAAAATAAAATAAAATAAACGCAATAATACAAAAGACCACTGACAGACAGAATACAACCTGACACCCTGTTGGTCAGGGTGTTGGAAACAGTCCAANACAACCTGACCCCCTGTTGGTCAGGGTGTTGGAAACAGTCCAAAAGTAAGCCCTCCTGGAGTGGCAGATATGGTCCTGTTGGAAGTAGAGATGGTCCTGTAGAGAAAAAGGGTCCAGACATGGGTCCAGTCTTCCTTCCGGAGTTGCGTGGGAACACTGGATGTCTGG
>VXBB01004261.1:432567-453212 GCA_013399915.1 Illadopsis cleaveri | reverse complement strand
GCGTATGTTGTCTGTGCATCCCGGGGCCGGTGCAGCGCCCTGCTGTGGGGTGCAGGGGGTACCTGGGGAGGACCCTATCGGTTGAGGGATGCGTCGGAGAGTGACTATGGAGTGGGGATCTCCCTACACGAGGATGTGAGGAGACAGCCTGTGTGGGTCACCTGAGTGGAGGTGACTGCTGTGTGGGAGAGCATCCACGTCAGAGGTCAGCCTGGGGGATTCTGGTGCACCACATGCNCTGTGAGTGGGGCGGGAGCGGGGCGGGGGGCTCGCTGCCCGGCCCGTAGGCTCTGGGACTGGGGCTCTGCTTTCCCCCGCAGCCCCTCCCGGGGCCGACCCCCGGGGGCACATCTGGAGAAGGGCTGCCCGCTCTCGGCGGCACGCTCGTATTTCTCCGCGGTTTTGCGGTCGGGCTGGAGGAAGCCGCGGCGCGTTCCTAGCGCCATCTGATCCCCAGATTGTCCCTGTGTTTTGCCGGGGGGGCTCGTAGAGTTTGCCTGGGGCTCAGCCCTGCGTTTAGCTCACGGCCTCTGTTCTGCGTGGGATTGGGAGGGTGGCTGTTTGTGGTGGCACCCAGCAGCAATGCCTTTGCAGGACGCTCTGGGTGGGACGGGGGGCTGTGAGAGCACAGGCACTCTTCTGTCCCACACCCTGGGGCACCAGGTGGGTCTGTGTGCCGGGGCCCGGTAGAGGCGCTGGACATTTGCGAAATTTGAAACAACTGCGACCCTGAACACCCCCAGCAGTCCTGCTGGCTCTGCCTGGCAGTGTCCTGGTTCTGCACACAGTCCTGTCTGCAAGGCTTGGTGCTCTCCCGTGCACCCAAACAAAGGTTGCGCTCAGCTTCCTCTTGCTGCTCCCTTCGTGGGGGCTGGAATGGGGTTCCCCTCCCAGCAGGAAGGTTTGCGTTAAAGTCAGGCTGCTGCTAGCAGCAGGGAGAGCTGCTTCTGTAAGCAGAAAGGTTTGGCCCTCCCTGGGACCATGATCCTGCCCCTTTCTCTCCTCCAGACCCTATCCTGGCTCCTGTAGTTAGGCTGTGTCTGGGTACCTTTGTCTGTGTTCAGATTTCCCTCCAATACCACAGACTCATGGGCTCTTGGGGAACAGTGTCCTCCCAGCCCTAGGACAGGCTTTCAGGCTGGGAGGAAGCTGCTTCTGCCAGGCAGGAGGTGGCATCACCACAGAGCAAGGTGTGAAGATGTGCTTCACCTTATGGAGGTGACTGAAGTGAGATTTGTAATTTGCTAGATCACTGTTCTCCTAGCTGAAAGCTGCCTTGGGTACCATGGATTGTTGTGAGGAGATCAAGAGCTGATTGAATGCTGCCAGCTCCCAGCACTGCGGGGTGTTGCCTGTCCCAGCCAGGCTGTTGCCACAGGAGACCAGGCGATGGGCTTTTGTGCGCTTACTGGAGTTTGGAGTTCTTTGTTGCACAGGCAGCGCTGTGTTGGCAGCTGGTGCGGGAAGCGAGGTGATCCAGATGGGACTGCTGCTCCACTCTCTTCTGTGTCCCTTTTGACTGTGCTTAAAGGAGATCCCACTCTATGGAAGGCTGAGACATGGTGCTGTGAGGACTGAAGGACAAACAATGCAGGCAAGGCCCGAAAGCTGTGGGTGAGAGCAGCGGCACTGCCGTAATAGGGAAGATGAAAGGAATGGTGGTGGTTTTGAGAAATAAAAAGTGGAAGAGCTGAATTGCAGCCTAATTTTTCAACAATGAGCTGATTAAACACCAGCCTTGTAAGCAGGAAAAGCTAGGCTTTGCAGTTGAATGCTAATCAGCTGGTCAATGTAGCTGGAAAGCATTGCATACCCTGTGAGAACTGCTGATGCCAAAGGGGTAAGAAGATGGGCTGCATGCTCCCCTGTTGTTTCTCCTGGACATGCAGCCAGAAAATCGTGTCCTGGTGCTCACTGTTACAGGCACCTGAGGTTTGCAGTGGCAGAGGATCTGGTCTTTGGTCCATCTGCTGCCCAGTGACCTGTCTCAGCTATTGGCTAACATCACGTGCTCCATGAGGAGAGGAAATGTTCCCCTTAATTCCTGTCAGTCAGAGCTTGAGTTAATGTGATTAAGGCTTTAATTCTCTGTATAGCTTATTGGCCCCAGCCACCACATCTCAGGGTCTTTCTTACATCCCTCTCTCAAAGACTTATTTTTTTCCTTTAGTATCTTCTCATTGCCACGGGATGCCAGGTCTCCACTATGAAACTTCCCATTCAAAAAAAATTTTCTTATCAGTTTGGTGGGACTTTTAAATCTGTAGTTCAGACTAAATTTGAGCCTATGGTCCTGTGCATGATGTGGACTGGATCATGATGCTTCAGCTGAAAAGATGTCCTAGTGATAGCGGCTGCCCTGCATGCCCCTCAGGGCATTCCATGATATAGATGGTGGCTGTGACTGCCAGGGTGGGAGCAAAGAACTCATCTGAAAGTGGGACTTCCCAAAATATAGTGCTCCATCCTGTGCTGTGTGCTGCTAGCTATGCCAGGAGCATCCTTCCAAAGCAGAAATAATGCTCTTTGCTCTGGCTGCCATAGTTAGGCTGACTTTTTCCCTTCTCTTGTCCAAGCCTTCTCTTGTCAGCATCTCTCCTTTTTGGCCCCATTCCACTGGAGATGGGGTGCAAGTGTCTGCTGGAGTGCTGGGTGCAGGCAGCGCTCAGGGTGGGTATTTTTTTGGCAGAATCCAGGAAGTCTACAGGTCAGGCTAATTATAATGTGACCTAATTAGCTGCGTATTCTGACAATATGGGAGGACTGTGATATGACTGTGACATGATAACCTCTCTTTCCCGAGTTGTCTAAGTGAACTCTCAGGGCCTCTGGAGTTTCACAGCTCCCCTTGGGGCCATCTTTGTCCAGGAAAATGGCAGAGAGGAGTGTGAAAGCCAGGCAGTGAGGCTCTGCCTGGCAGGAATGACCTTTGTGAGAAATGTAAGGGGGAGGAAAACAGCAGCTTCATCTGTGGGGTGCGAGGGAGTGGAGAAATTCCAGTCTTGCTATTGCTTTTTATATCTAGGGAATTTCATGTGTTGCCCACACATTGTATAAGTGCCTTGCATCTGGCTGGTGGGAGTGTCTGTGATGTCCCATTGCCCTCCTGGAGCCACTTAGGAGCCCCTTTGCCAGCTGCCCAGCCTCATGTGACATGCTGCAGCAGAGCTGCTCTCTCCAGAGCTGTTGTGTGCTCCATGTGACCAGCTGTCTCTGGTCTTTGGCTGTCTGTCTGTGGGCTTCCAGTGGACAGGGAGGTTATTCCCCTGCGGACTCAGCCTGGGCCTGCAGGTCTTGCCCAACACCTTGGGGAAGATCTTAGTGGAGGAGACTCTCATCTTGCCCTCATGTCCCTCCAAGAGCAGGAGAGCTCCTTCTGCCTGGGCTGGGGAGGATGAAGCTGCGTATGGCTGAGGAACCTGTTCCTGTCCACACCCTGGTATGGAGGAATTGTTTCCAAGGCTCTTGGCAATTGAATAGAATATTCCACTTGGAATGGACCACCAATGATCACATCTAGTTCAACTGCCTGATTGCTTCAGGGTTGACCAAAAGTTAAGGGCTGTTATTAAGTGCATTGTCCAAGTGTCTCTTAAACACTGACGGGCTTGAGACACTGACCACCTTTCTAGGAAGCCTGTTCCAGGGTCTGACAACCCTCTCAGGCTGAAAGAAAGACTTCCTCAGGTCCAGTCTGATCATCCTCTGAGGCAGTTTTGCACCATTCCCATTCATCCTATCACTGGATATCAGGGACCAGAGATCAGCACCACCTTCTCCGTGTAAGGTGAAACACAATGCTCAGAAGGAATAAAGTGCTGCTTAGAATTTGAAATATTTAAGAGGAGATTATTACTTCAGCATCATTATTCCAATTGCTTTATTTCAAAGCTTCAATTAGGCCATTGCAGCATACAGGAACTGCAGATCAAAGTACAGTTGCCCATAGTATGTGAAGCAAGGTAAGGTGCAGCAAACATGTGCAGGAAGGGCAGTTTTTCTCAAGAAATGTAAATGTTTATAAACTGCTCTTTGATCCTTCAGGATCTATGTTTTCTCATTCAATTGTCTTTTTTTTTGTTAAGTGGGGTTTTAGAGGCAGCTGGAAGGTGACTGCAGAGTTACTACAAATGACGCAGTCCTTGGCATCTCCTTTTTCCTCCTGTCCTGATCCCTCTTTCTTCTGTGATGTAACCCCCCAGCACCTGTGTTGCACCAGTGCAGTGCTTGTACTTGGGCAATAATTGTGTGTAACAGACTTCGTGTTCTTAAGCAAGTCTGTTCAGCAAGTATTCCCTCCTTCCCCCCAGTTTTGTCTCCTGCTTTCCTCTCCCTGTGCTTCAGCAGCCAGGCACACTCTGCAGTCCGGGTGGAAGCGAGCCAGCGTGGGAGTCTGGGTGCATCCTTGTTGCAGCAGATTTTGGCAGCTGCTGCTGTGTCTCAGTTGCTGCCAGGAACGCTGCTGTGGCAGCAGTGTGGCAAAGCTTTATCACAGCAGCCACGATGCCCATACCTGCCTGCAGCATCCCAGCTGTCACAGGTGGGATCTGCTGTAGCCATGGCACAGACCTGCTGCTGGAGTGGCCTTCCTGTGACATGAGACGTCTGTGCCTGTTGGCACAATTCCCCTCTGTCTGTAATGCCTGCACATCACTCGGGTGAGGCTTGGCTTGTGCCCCAGGCGGCTTTGAGCCTGAAGGAGGCAAAGCTATGGTGTCACAGCAGGACAGTGAGTGATGGTGGGGTTCACCAGGCACCTGAGTGCTGTGTGCTCTTGCCGTGCCACTCCTGGAGTACAGGATGGGATGGCTCCCTCGGATGCTGGGGTGTGTTTAACTTGCCCTCTTCCAGCTCTACCTGTGAAGGTGATGGCTGTCCATCACCAGGGCAGGGCTGTGCTGCAGGCAGCTGTGTGTGAGAGGCATCTGGGGCTAGCTGAGCCCAGGGCCCTGAAAGGGGGCTCCCAAAAGGCAGACAGGGGAGTTTTATGATCTCTCAAAAAGCAGCTTGTGGGGTCTTTGGTAGAACTGAGGTGTGCTAGGAGCATCAAGTGACCAGCAAGGTGCAGTCTGCATTTTGCCCTGCAGTGTTGAATGCCTGTGGTCTGCTGCGCTGGGAGGGGAAGGGGAGAATGAATTGTGCTGTTTCTTGTGCCCTATAAATATGCCTCTCCCTAAATAGTCTGGCTGCGCAGCAGCCAAGTGGCTGTACCCGGGTCCTAAAATAGTTTGGCTGTTCTAGGAGGTGAGGGGGCAGGGAGGGAATGAAGCAGTGTGCTGCTGTTGGGCCTCAGTGCCCCTCTGTCTGGCTGTTCCTGAGTGCAGGGGACTGGTAACCTGATTTCTGGGTGCTTCTCAGCACCAGCTGTACTCTGGCTCAGCATGCTCAACACCCATTGTGTGGCTGGTACAGAGCGCTGCTCTGCCAGGCCTGCTGTTGGCAAGACCCCATTTCTCACAATCCTGGCTTTGTCCTGCCTCTCTGCAGGGATGAGCCCTGAAGCTGTGCCCCATGCTTAACCCTTTCAGGGCGGCGTACTGGCCCCTGGGCTAGTGTTTACTTGCAGGTAGTATCCATAACAGGAGGGTGAGATGAGCACAGCAGGCTCAGGCTGGGCTTGTGCCCTACTTCTGCCTTCATCTCTGTTTCCCAGAGCTTCCATGTGGGGCTGGGTAGTGTCCCAACCCCAGATGAGCAGCCCTTGGAGCAGACTACATTGGTACTATTTTGTTTCTGCACCCAGCCAAAGGGCAGCAGGAGCCTGTTGGGCCCCTAAAAAACCCAACCCCAGGTGCCTCTCTGCCATTGCACATTTTGCTGCTGTGTCTAATCAAAGGCACTGCGTCTCCAACAGTGATAGCTCTGTACTCTTTCTCCCAAACTTGAAAGAAAAGCAAATTGACAATGAAATACTGCACTTGCTATGCTTCTGTGATGTCTAGGAAGTGCATCTCAGCACTGGGCTGCGTAATGCTGTGAATGTACCTTAATTAACTGACACCTTCCTTGCTGTGAAGAACCTGCTACACTTCCCGTTGACATCCCAGGTCTGTGACCTGGTTTCTGCTCTGATGAGGGTTTCTTTCCTAGTTTTTCAGAAAGCAGTCCAGCCTGGTGGGCTCATGGGCTTGCTAGGTACAGAGAGTGCAGGCAGATTGGTAACAGGGGCTCTGTGCCAGCCTAGTCTGGCAGTTATGTCCCCGTCATTGAGAGTCTCTTAGTCCTGGGACCCTTGGAAACTAAGAGTCACAAAGAGTATCAGAAATAGTTGTGGAGCTGGTGGGACTCTGGAAAGTTATGGAGGCCCCCGAGTTTGGGGGGAAAGCATGCTGTGCCTGTGCTTGTGAAGGCAGGGGCAGAGATCTTGGCTGCAGCTCTGCCTTGTGCTGCTCACGCCTGTACGCAGTTTGGGGCTTTGTTCGTGCCTTCCTTTGCCACAGCTTCCTCTGTGGCTGTGAGGTTTTTCAGATGGAAAGGGCTTTCTTCCAGGGTAACCACAACTGTGCAGATCTCTCTCTGGGATGGCTACAGCCCTCATTTCTTTGGAAGAGAGCTAACAGTCAATGAAAGATGATGGGTGGGAGGATTTGACTAGCTCCTGCGCACTGGAAAGCTTCAGCACCGTGCCTGGGGTTTCCTTCTGAATTGTTGAAAGGATTTAACTCTGTCAGGGTCGAGATGGTGGCAGGGGGGCAGCGACAGGCTGTGTGCCAGGGCTGAACCCAGCTTGGGAGCTCTGCCCTGTCCTCTCCTGTGAAGCCCTAGCTCTGTGCTGAACCCTGATGGCAAGACCAGGATTAAAGAGGGCTGTTGACTGGCTGATAATAGAGGGCCCATCCCTGCAGCTTTTGGACTTTGAAAGCGATAGTCCTGGTGGGTGTGAAGCGCTGGTTGCTGGATGGGCCAGATGCTTTACCCACACCCACAGCAGATGTTGGGAGGAGTTGGTGCACAGTCCCAGGCTGTGCACAGCAGATCACTCACTGCCTCCTCATCCCTAAAGCACTTCTTCTCTTGCATGGATGCTCTCTTCTGAAGAGTCCTTGCAGTCCTTGGTGCTCCACTGGGAGCATGGTCCCACTCAAGTCTTGCTCCTGGAGATGGGCACTGCTTTCTTCTGCCAGCCTGGCCCTGTGCTGCAGCCCTGGTACCACAGCTCTGGCTAGGATTGCTGTGCTCCCCTGGGACTCTTTCTGCTCTGCCTGGGGACACAGAGTAAACAGCTGCCCTGAAGCATGGTGCTTGTTGTAGTACAAAAGCATTTTGGAGAGGAAAGACGTTAACAGCTAGAGGGGGGGAGTTTTGCTTACGAAGAAAGATTGCTTTCTGCCAAGAGGTTCTGTTTGGTCTCTGCTCCCTGTTTTCTCCTTGAAACTAGCAGTAAGCCTGGCAGCAGCTGACCCTGCGTGCCTTCCCCTCACTATGTTGGTGCATGGTGTAAGCTGAGTGCAAGTTACCTTTGTGCTGGACAGGGAAGTGGGTGAAATGGAAATTCCACTGAGATAAGCTGAGTTTCTCCATGCTCCTTCTGTGTGGGTGATTTGGTCTGAGCTCCCCTGAGTACTTCTCTCTGTGGTGAGACAGCTCTGAAAGCTGACAGCTACTTCCCAGAGCTTAATATATCTCAGCACTGGCCATGTCATGCAGCTTCCCCTCCCCCCTGAGCTTTGAACTACACAGTGACTTTATCCACGTGCATGGTTCCTCTTCTGGGAAGATGTGTATGGGGATGATGATGGTTGACCCCTTCCCCTTTGCACCCTGCAGGTATGACTCGGGACGGGATGGATATATCGACCTGATGGAGCTGAAGCTGATGATGGAAAAGCTGGGAGCCCCACAGACCCACCTGGGGCTGAAGAACATGATCAAGGAGGTGGATGAAGACTTTGATGGGAAGCTCAGCTTCCGTGAGGTGAGGGTGGCTGCAGGATCGAAGGAGGAGGCAGCTGGGCCCTGTATTCTGTGGGCTGTAGGTAGTAGCCCTCTCCCCTCTGTGTTTTCCAGTGGTGGGGTGCAGTGGAGAAGCTGGTGAGCTTCCCCATGCCAAAGGTGCAGAGCATTGTTAACTTCCATCTCCACGTGGCAGTCATGGTACCTGATGCCAAAGCTCTCCAACTTCCCTGCTTGTCTGGGAGCACATTTGAGCCCTGTTGCAGCTGCTGGGAGTGCTTACTGAGCTCCCTGTTGTAGCTGGAGGGAGTTATGTCCCTTCAGTTTCCAGGTCTCATTGCTTGGCTCCTGTGGTACAGCAGCTGAGGCCTCATTTCAGGTGCAGTGCAGGAGCTCTGCTTGGAACAGCTCATCTCATGGGGCACAAAAGGCTCTCTCTTCCAATTTGTATTGGGACCCTCTCTGCATCATGCAGTGACCAGCCATGGCAAGTTTTATGAGTGGTGGTCACCTCCTTGCAACAAGGAATAAATATGTGGATGCTGCAGTTTGGTACTGCCCACTGGCTCAGCAGGGACACAGCCCAAACATGTCTGGTTACCACTGTATTGTCACAGCTGGGAGGACAGGCCAGGATCCTCTGCCAGGCAGAGGAAGAGAGGAAATTTGAGCAGTGACCTGCATGCACTTGAGGGTACTCAAATCATCTCAGCAGAAAGGGGGAACCCAGGTACCAAAAGCTCCTCTTGCATCATCTCCTCCTCTCAGTCTTTGAGAGCTGGCTTGGTCACAAGCAGATGTCACACTTTGGCTTTCTGAATTAACCCCCAGCCCTTTAGGTGACAAGAGGAGGGGCATCACTGCTTATGTGTTGTACTGGTTTTGATGGCTATGCTGCTTCCTTCTGTCTCATGGGATGCCTGCGGTGGGCCCTGAGCAGCTGGGCTCCCTTGTTTCTGCAGGCATGATGCTCTCACCACACCCCTTCCAGGGTAGGGCTCAGAACATCAAGCTCTCCATTGTGGGAGTTTGAGAGCTTTGCTGGGAGAGAGGATGAGCAGCCAAGGCCTGTGACTGACTGGGTTGGTTGGGGCATGAGGGGTGACTGTCACTCATAGAGCTGCTGCACCGTCTCTCTGTGCTAGCACATCACACAATCTTCCTCTACTTTTGTGTCCCAAGGACTTTGTTGGATTTATTTCACTGCAAGAGTGCAGCAGGAAAAGACAGGGGCTAAAGACTTGGGTTACAAGACAGGGGGAAGGATATTCAAATCTGGGAAATGAGAGCCTGTGCCTGAGTTCCCTGCTGCTCTGTCAGAGGTGAACTGGAGGTAGCAAAGAATCCAGTGGAGCAGGAAGAGCATGGTGCCCATGGCCCCAGGTCACTGATTGCCACATCACTGCAGGCTGAGGAGCTCTCTGTCTGTGTGCACTCTGGGCCACCTTTCATTCCAAGTGAAGAGCTGGGGACAGCTTCCAGGCTTGCTACAGGGGCTCTCTCCCATGGAAGAGAAATGCCTTTATCCTCAAGGCCCTGAAAGATGCTATGATGTCCTAGCATCAGTGGCATGGCACAAGTGGCAGAGCAGCTCCTCTTCTGCTGCCACCTGTTTGGAGCACAGCCTCCTGCAGGGGTGCCTTTGCTGCCAGCCCCTGGCATGTGACACACAGCAGCTGGTGCTGTTGAAGTGTCTTGCCAAAAGGGAAAACAATGGTCATGCAACTGCAAGCTTGAGTGGCCCATGGGTTGGAATGGGGGAGCATCACTGGCAGAGCTCTGGGAACAAATTACACAGCAGCTTTGGCAGACACCCAAAGCTTCCTGTGGTAGAGAGGAGCGGGATGCTTCTTGCCTTGCTGCAGGTGTCCCCTGTCCAACTGCTGTGTTCAGGCAGAGGGCTGACAGGGAAGCAGGTTCCCTGATGGGTGAGGAGGCCTCAACCATCCCATAGGCCTGTCCCATTCTGCTTCTCATTGGTGGTGACAAGCAAGCATGTGGAGGGTGGTTAAGCTTGCTTGGATCATTCAGATAATACCAGGAGAAACCTGGTTTAAATGAGTGTCTGAACTCAGTAGGGTGCAACTATAGTACTGGAGGGCTCTTGTCTGCTTATCCAGAGAATACCAAGTCCTGGCATACCTGCCTGAACATACTCTTCTTGTAGCCTGCCCAGAGAATTGGTGGGGACCTCTTTCACTTGCAATAGATCACCTTTTTCTACTGCTTTGAGTAGTGTCCCCTCATCCCACATAAGCTGTTACCTGGCAAGCAGGCTGCTGATAAACTGCAGGCCCTGTTAGGAAAGCTGCCTTCTACCATCGACCTTTGAACATCCACCAATACATTAACAATTAACTGTACAAGACTCCTGCTGTGACTCCAGCAATGAAATTTAGGCTTAAAAAGATTAGGTGTAGTGGGGGGGAAAAAACCCCACACCTCTGACTGTCTAGTTCCATCATTACCACAGGAAACCGGAGTTAATTGCTGTGGTAGTAATGTGTAATTGGAGCTGCAACCTAGAACCCACAGAAATCCACCCACTGCCTCCTACACCCTCACCAGCTGAAATGTTGACCCACATGATGTATTTGCTACCAGGGTTGGTGCAAACCACATCCTTACATAGTGCTGCTTTTCTGGCAAGCTGTTGTTACAAGGCTGCTGCTGCCTGTCAGTCCCACACTTCCTTGCATGATGCCCAGCCTGGCTCTGTGGAGTAGGTCTTGGATCATGAAGGATATGAGAGCAGATACAATTTATCAGATTAGTCGGTTGGAAAGTGTGGGTCGTGTTGTCCTCTTTGAGAGCAGAGTTTTGAAAGGTGCCACCTACATTATTTACTTTTGCTTCTCTGTTGACATTTCCTTGAGACTTACCTGCACATGATGTGTCCTGGGCCCAGCAAGGGTGTTACACAGGCTGGCAATGGGAGCTGAATGCAGATTGCTGGTGTCTTCTAGTTGGTAAGGACCAATACCTCAAGGTAAGGTGGACTGCAGGCTGTATGCTAGAGTGATTGCTGCTGAGCTCCTGTGGGAACCAGCATATGTCCCCTAGTCCACATTGCTGGATCCTTGGGACTGACATTATGTTCTGTCTGCCCTAACCAGTGTCTTAGTCCCAAGTTTCCTTTAACTCAGCCTGCCCTCTGTGGCCACAGCAGTCTGTATGCTGGACGATTGCTGCCCCATCCCTTAGTTCAGGATGATTCATGCTCACTTGCACTCATGACGCAGTCCCTCCCCAGGTGACAGCTGTATCAGACCTCAGGATTGTGCTGCCTCCACTGCTCTTTTCCAGTGTCAGGAAGTGAGACTTTCAGGGTGGAGCGGGGAGGAAGCATGACTAATTCCAGCCTAGCTGCCAGCCCTCTGTGTCACAGTGCCGGGTGGTGTCAAAGGGGAACTAGCCAGAGCCCAGTGGATCTGAGCAGAGGGAGAAGATGTCTTGGGGAGGATTTGGTTTCTTTCCAAGCAGGATACTTTGCCTGTTTAGCAGTTATTTCTTATATGTGTGTATTGGGTTTGCATGGCCAGGTTTTCATAGCAGGGGGTCTACAAGGAGTGGCTTCTGTGAGAAGCTTTTAGAATCTTCCCTGTGTCTGGTAAGCCAAAGCCAGCTGGCTCCAGGACAGACCTGCCACTGACTAAGGCGAGCCAATCAGGAGTGATAGTAATGCCTCTGTGATAACATATTTAAGAAGGTTAAAAAGTTATTGTGCAGAGGTAATTATGGCCAGAGAAGAGAGAAGTAAGAATATATGAGAGGAACAGCTTTGCAGACACCCAGGTCAGTGGAGAGGGAGGGGCAGGAGGTGATCCAGGTCCTGGAGCTGAGGTTCCCCTGCAGCCTGTGGAAGTCCATGAGGATGCAACGATCCACCTGCAACCCATGGAGGATACCCATGCCAGAGCAGGTGGTTGCCTGAAAGGAAGATGTGAACTCATGGGAAGCCCATGCTAGAGCAGGCTCCTGGTGGAGACCTGCAGACCTGTGGATAGAGGAGCCCATGCTGGAGCAGGGGAAGGGCTTTTCTCCCTGCACAGTGGCAGGAACAACCTGTGAAGAACTGACCATAACCCCCATTCTCTATCTCCCTTGCCACTGGAGAGAGGAGTTAGAGCTGGCAAGGAGGGAGGGGTGAGGGGAAGTCTTAAAGATTTATTTTACTTCTCATTATTCTGCTATAATTTTGTTAGTAATAAATTCAATTAATATCCCCAAGTTGAGCCTTTTTTGCCTATGACAGTATTTTGGTTAATAATCTCTCCAGGTCCTTTACTCATGAACTTCTGTTTTATTTTCTCTCCCCTATCCAGATGAGAAGGGGAGTGATAGAGTGGCTTTGGCATCCAGCCAGGGTCAACCAGCTCCAATGTGTTTAGGAAAGTTCCCTTCCCAAGCCCAGCCTGCTTTCTGCTTGCCCTGTACTGAGCACTCAGAGGTTAAGAGGCTGCTGCATGGAGCAGCGCCTGGTGAGCTGCCTGTGCAAGAGGGCGGCCAGCGCTGCTGTCATCTCCACACCCTTCCTCATGGGAGGCCTTCCCAAACCCTTGCATTCCCACCAGCTTCTGCGAGCAACTTGCAGCGGGGCTGGCTCAGTGTGGATGCTGGGACTCTGCTGCCCTCCTCTGGGACAGCTAGGGCTCTCCGTAGGAAACGGCAGAGTCCCCAGCCTGGCAGTCTGAGGAGCACAGCACTAAGGGATCTTTGATGCACCTGTGCAAAGGGATTTCAGGGCACCCCCACCTGGTATCTGCCGCCCTCTGGCCTGGCCTGAAGTGCTGCACTGGCGCAGCTTTGTTGCTTGTGCTCCTTTTTTACCCGAGTGGCTTGTCCTTGTGTTTGTTCTCTCTGTGTTGTTCCAAGCACTGAGATGCCCCCTATCCAGATGAGAAATAGCAGGGAGTTACAGGACCTCTGCAAGTACACCTGGAGCTTTCACATCTTAACCTGGAGTTCGGCTGGCAGGTGGTGCAGAGGTCTTTATTTTTAAGCAGGCAGGTTTTGTTCCTTCTTTAAAACAGAAACAAGAAGTATGCCTTTGTGGATTGAGATATAACTCTCTTTTTCTGTTTGTTTCACTTTGCAATTCACTTCCCAATACATACTCTGCTGTAGTGACTCTGGACTTGTTAAATGACCGTGGTCCAGTGCAGGACAGAAGTTTCACACCAACTTGCTCTGTGGACACTTGTTCAAGCCACTCTGTCACAAGGGCATGCTGTTCTCTCTAAAAGGACTGCACTGCTGCCTTGGTTCAGGGAGCCTGAGGTGAACCAGAGGTTTGTTTGCCCTGCTTTAATTGTCGTGGGATGTGACCTAAGTCCCTAGAACAGTGGGGAAGCTGGTGGAAAGCTTGTGAATACACCATTAGGGGACATAAAGAGCTATATCTGAGCCTGCCCAATGGTTGTATTGGGCAGGTGCAGAGGTGGCCTCCTTCCTCTGGCCACATAGCAGCCCAGGCTTGGTAGGAACTGTGCTTTACCAGGGCTCTGATTCCCGGGAAACCTTCTTTTCCTGTGAGATTCCTACTGCTTTCAGTCTGTAACAGGATGGTGTACTGAAGCACAAGTTCCTTGGTGCCACTTGGTTTATATAGACCTGGTTTCCTTTGCCCTGAAATGTGAATTCCATCCCTCTCCAGGTGATTGTGCTGTTTGTATTTTAAGTTGTTTGAGCCTCAGTGAAAAACCTGAATGTTTCCTGTCTGTCTTGCTAGTTCCTGCTGATTTTCCATAAAGCTGCAGCTGGGGAACTCGAGGAGGACAGCGGCCTGCTGACTCTTGCGAAGCTCTCGGAGATTGACGTATCCATTGAGGGAGTCAAAGGAGCCAAGAACTTCTTTGAAGCTAAGGTATGGTGTGGCACAGAGGAATATGAAAAAAACTCAGCTGTAGCTGAATCTCAGCTACTCAGCTGTAGCTGAGTTTCCTTTCAAATTTTGCTGGACTTTAGCTGGAGCCTTTCTGTGGCTCAGTCAACACACCAGAGCAATGTAATTCACAGTCTGTGTTCTGGGTCTTACCCTGGTAGAGCTGACTGGCTGACCTGTGTCCCTGTGGCTGGGACTAGGTGGCTGACCTCTTTTAAAGACAAAAGTGTCCTGAAAACTAATGCAATAGGGACAGAGTTTTCCTATTTTGAAAAACCTCCCTCAACCAGAACACTCTGAGTTCAGTGCTGAACGGAGTGTTTTGGAGTATAGGATTTCAGACATCTCTTTCTCTATAACCTTTGGAATCAAACTCATTCTGCAGGGTCCTGGGGTTGGCAGAAAGAGCTGTACGCCATCGGAAGCTGACAAAGCACCCTTTCTGAAAGCTCTCTTGGAGAGAAAATAATCCTGCTTGTTTATATAAGAAGTTTTTTCCCAAGAGCCTAACACAGCTATTGCACAGCAGATGTACTGAGATGAAAGCTGGAAAAATAGCCAGCAAGTAAACAATGTCTCTTTGATCTGCAGATTATCCATGGTGTAGTATGATGTTCTCAAATTTGGCTGTGATTCAGAGTGTTTTCTGCAGTAGTTTCTCCCACTGCATACTCACAACCTATGCCCTGCTGCCTGCTTATGGAAATAATGTATGTGACCCAGTACTGATGGCCTTGTTTTGGTCACTTGTTAGTGACTTATTAGTAAGTGACCTTTCTTTTGTTGATGTTGAAGTCAAGGAAGGTAACAGGTATTGGGTGTAAATACTTAAGCATTGCAGTGTAATTAATACTTGAGCTGTCCTGACAGAGGATCCCAACAGGCAGTTCTGGGTTGCTCATCTGGGAGTAGCTCACGCTTTGGCTCTCCCTCTGATGCAAGGCTTGACACTCATTTCTTTTCTCTCTGTCTCATAAAGGCTCAAGCCCTCTCCTCAGCCAGTAAGTTTGAAGCAGAGATAAAAGCTGAGCAGGACGAGCGGAAGCGGGAAGAGGAGGAAAGGAAGCACCGCCGAGCAGCTTTCAGGGAGTTAAAGTCTGCATTTACCCAGTAACCAACCAGCCAATATGCACTCTGAAATTGCACACGACTTGGTACGTTTCCCAGATCAGGGCTCTGCCTGGACAGAACTACTTGGATCCTGCCTAAAACTCATCACAGCTTTGCTAGCCTTCCTTTCCTGAAGATCCTCCTGAGCTCCTAAGGGCACAACTCTTGCAGTTACTATGCATTTATAATGATGTGAATAGTAGGAGCTGTGTAGGAGCTGTTTGCTCTGAACTGTTGCGAGCACATCACCCTAAAGCAGAAACAGCAGGTAGCAAATCATGGGTGAGCACTGACAGGTGTCATGCTTGCCTACTTCATTGTTTCCTATACATCCTTCTTCTCTTAATCTTGTATTAATTCATTCCTTGCTTACTGGCAAATAGTGAAGTCTTGTGTAAATCAGGGTGTACAAAGTACAGCTTGACTTCTGTATGTTTGTACTGCTGTTGGGTGTTGTCACCCTTTTCTTATTGCTCAAAGCCCCGTGCCACAGGCACCGTGAAAACACTGTGAAGAGAGAAAGATAATTACTAGGTACATGGATCAAATTCACTATCATTTCCTGTAGCATTTTCTGCCACCCAGCATGTTGAAGTCTTCCAGTTTCTCTTCTCTGAAGTGCCATAGTAACAAACCCTTCAATAAGAGGCGAGATTTCCCAAGACTTCAAAGGGAAGAAGCTGGCTCTCTTAAATGAGGAATAGAAAGCTGAGTTGCCTGACCATTTATCTTCTTTGACATTCCATCACATTTAGTGTACTGTACAGCTTCACTGTTATTTTCCAGCCTTAGGCAGCTGTATCTGTTTTTAGGGGGTATTGTCAGCTGGACAGTGCAATCGGATGGCACACTGGGGTTTTCTATTTGGAAATTTGCTCATAGCCTGAATCATGAAGGTGACATTGATTTCATTAGAGCCACAACAGAGGACACCAGCACAGCATACTGAGCAACCCCTGCTCAGGGAGCAGGGAGGTGAGCACATTTAACTGAATTGAATTTTGAGGGCTTGCATTATACTATTAGCCATTTTCTCTTGGAAACACAGGAAACTTGCCCACAAATGTTCAGATGCCCACTGCTTGTCTGGATATGAACACAGTCAGTCCTGGCAGGGGAACTCCCCTCAGAAACCTCTCTTGAGACATGGATTTGCTCAAATTCTGCCTCTGGTTTTGCCCAAATTTGTGGCAAAATGTTATTTTTTTTTTTCCAGGACAAAACTCACCAGTCATCTTTTCACTTGTCTGTTTTGCTTAATTAAACTGTGAGCACTAAACTGTGAGCATGGAATAATAAATAGAAAAACCTCTACTCTTTAATGTCAGGTGAAAGAATTGCTAAACGATTAAACTGTGTATATATCTTCACAGATTATATTTTATAAATCACGCTTTTTTAGCTAAATATTTATAATTAAATGTTTTTATACTTTACAACAAAGCAGATAATTTCATCTTCAATTATTTCTCCTGTTGCTGAAATGAAAAAAAATAAAGCATTGTTATCTCCAGTCTTGTCTGTGGTTTATTTCATGTCTATGAATTGAGCATTTTTCTCAAATTACAGTAGTCATCCCCAAAGCTCAGCATCCTGGCTTGGATGAGTGGGGGAAGTGTTCAACCCCTTCTTGATAATACTTCCTCTTCTGCACAGCAGTTCTGGAGTAGAAAGCCTGAATGTTTGCATTTCCTCAGAAAGGGACATGGCTGTGTAAATACTTGGAATACTGCCCACTGCTAAATGCTGACATCTGAAGGTTGTCAGCCTTTTATCTTAAAATAGGCTCTGTCTCAGCCCCCATAGTGTCCCAGCTGGGAGCTGGGCAGGTTGCTTCAGCTAGAATTCCCTTTGTGTTTCCTGCTTCTGCCTTTATTAAGGAGGGGAAAAAAGAAAAATGCATGGATATCTGAAAATGTGTCCAAGCATTTTGTTTCTACTGTTGCTGATCTGCTAAGCTTTGCTGGCATGGCTATGCTGAGGAGGCGCTTCAGGAAGAGGTTTAACCATGCCTTGTTTCAGGTCCCGTGATGAAATAGAAGCCATAAATACTTTATCCCATGCAGCTCTGCTCTGTGCCCGATACATTCACTGTGTCTAGGAATCCTGGGGTCTCAGAGGTCAGGTAAAATCAGGGTGAAGGTTCCTTAGTCTCTATTTCCCCAGGAAAATTGTGACACTGCAGCTCTTGATTTTTGTGTGGTTTTTTTTTTTTTTTTTTCAACTTAGCAAGCACTGCTGAGTTGTGCTGCTTTGCATGTGCAGCTGGGTAAGGAGCCCAGGGCTGCAGGAGAAGAGGGTGGAAAAAGGCTTTCCAGTGGTTTTATTTTAACAGAATTGAGTCAACTCCAGCTGACAAGTTTCAGTAAGGAAATGAGCACTGTCTATGTTTTTTTTCAATTCAAACAGGTGCTGTTAGTTGGGACCTGCATTCAGTGCAGTGAACAGTAAGTGTTTTTGGATGTGCATTTATTGGAGGTTGCAGCAATGTGTATTTTGAAATTAGCTTTGCAAAAATGGATATTGGGAAATTAACTGCTTTCTAAATTGTTCTGTTTTACTGGCAATTATTGGATTGGATAACAGTGTCATTAGGTTATGCAGAAGTCCTAAAGAGAAGTTGGCTAGCTGTATCTCCCACATTGAACCATGTGACAACACTTAGTTGTATTTACCTGTAATTTATCTATTATAATCCGTGATGCTCTGTCCTTTTATGCCTGATGTCTCCACAGGTGGCTCTCAAAGGTCTTGGCAATCCCAGCTCTCTTTAGTGATGCCTGCTGGTACATGAATGCCTGTCTGGTATTTCTGACATGCCCCAAGTGACTCTGAAGTCTGTGATGGCAAGTGGAGGAGCTTGATGAAAAGCCTGTTGCACTTAGTGGTCTTTCTCAGAAGGGAAAAATACCTGCCTCAAGTCATTCATCTAGAATGGAAACTTCAGGTAGTCCTTGATCCCTGAAGGGATTTTGTTTAACATTTCCCAGAGCAGGCAAAGTACAATAGAGGAGTCACTAGCACTTCAGCCAGCACTGAGGGTGGGTTCAGCCTGTCTGGATGCTCAGATTTCAGTGGATTTCTCAAGGATGCTCCTGTCACAGTCGTTGCCATTGGCTGCAGGGGACAGCCTATGGCAGCAGGAAGTCTCATCTAAAGAGCTCAGTGTGGTCACAGTTGAGAGAGCGAAATGGTGTGATCAGGCTCCTCTTGGCTCAAGGTTCGGGGTTTATCTGTGAGGATTAAGGTGACAAAATAACATTTTAACCTTATGGGAGTGTCCAAATAAATCCAAGACATCTAAAAGTAATTGAGTGTTGCAGAAGTAGCAGCTTGTTTGTGGTGTTCTGTCTTTCAGCACAAGCCACCTGAGGTGACAGATGCATTGAAGTGACTGACTTTAAAAACTGCAGTTGGACGTTTGCCTGCTTTGCTGCTGGTTTCATTATTTTTAGGGATGTGACAAATGAGGACATGGAAAACAGAGGCTGCTGAGAAGACATTGACTCTTCCCAGACAAAATCCCTGCTTTTTTCAACAAACAGGGGAACCACTTTGCCAAGTAACAAAATGCAGGAGGGGCAAGGGGAAACATGACACATCTTTCTGGGCTGCTTTGTGGTCATTATTTATAATTTCAAAGCTGTGCTCTGTGTTTACAGCTCTACCAGTGTACTGAGGGAGGCAGGCTCTTGCCTCCAAGCCAGAATGGGTGAAAACAAGGGGTTAGTAAGGAAAGTTCATAGTTTGTTGGGGATTCTGCTTCCCTGCGCTCAGGTTTTTAATAGTGTGGATGAATTGGCACAGTAATCCAGGGCTCTGAAGTACATCATGCCCTTGGTACCCGGACTGGCTGCTGGGGTGATTTCACACCTACACAGTATCAGCTGACATTCTGTCATTGAGCCATGCAGGAATTTTACCACACTGGTACAGTCTTGAATTTTCAATGAGAATTTTCATTCTCCCTGTTCTGCTTGAATGAGTTGTGGAAGATTTAAGATGCATCTGCTATTACCAAAAGATTGTCATCTGAGTTTCCTTGAGGTATTTTACAGAAATACCAAGTTCTGCAGATGAAGCATGTTTCAGATGCTTCTTGAATTTGATTTTTTTTTTTTTGTCTCGGTAATATAATGTTTGTGCTAACTGGGATAAAAAAAAATTTCCACAAGTGCTAAACATCTCCCATCTCAGATAAAGGTTGTCTTAGAGCATGTGAAAATATTTTTGAGTGCTCAAACTCACATTTGATAAGTAGAATAACAAGGCACAGCTGCTTCTGCAATGAAATTGGAAGTTCTCACTGACAGCTTGAAATGCAGCACTGTCTCCCTCCCTGCCTCCCTCTCTCTCTTTATCATTATTAGTATTGGCTCAAGCTGTGTGACAACAACCAGGGGGATTGAATGCAGCTTATCAGAGGCCAGCCCTTTTCTAGGGAGCTTTGCTTTTCCATACCAGCCTCCTAATGGAGAAATTCCATTCTAAGGTTTTTGGGTGAGGTAGTCCTATGTAACTCAGCTAAAAAAAAGCCCCAAGAATTACAGGCTTTCAACCCATTCGCTCGTAAGAATCACTACTATTCACTGTTGCATAATTTTTGGCTGTCATTCAGTATACAATGACGAGTATTTATTCACCTAGAAGTGGATGTGGAGAAAGCTACATGGGTTGTGGCTGACATCATGATTAGAGTGAAACTGTTTCAGCTGAAAACGGTTATACCTTCAGCAGTGCGTAACAGCCAAGAATAGTTTTTTTACGCTGAAGGAACCACATGGGGCTATTCTGCATCATGTACTAATATGGGTTCGGGGACTAAAAATAAACTGGTATTTTTAGCTGAAGAAAGTTTGCCTTGAGCTCCTGATTTTTCCATCAGAAGAGTCAAAATATGTATCATCTAATGCCCTTTTTCTGTCAGCAGCAACAGCAGCTGCCGCTGCCTCCCAGGATGACTCCCACAGCAAAGTGTCCTCGGGGTTCCTCCAGTGCCCAGCTGAGAGCAGGTCCAGCCCTCAGTGCCTGGGCACTGTGAGTGCTCACACACGGTGGCTTCTCACAGAGTTTCTTGTGGCTACCGATAAAGCTGAATTGCCTCATGGAACCACACAGAAGAAACAGATAAGGCTGGGAGCCACACTGCGCTGCTGAGGCTGTCTGTGTGTGTGTGAGACAGCGGGGGGAGGGGGACAGAATTACAGAATCATTCAGGTTGAAAAAGACCTCTGAGATCATCGAGTCCAACCTGTGACTGATCCCCACCTTGTCAACCAGACCAGCACACTGAGTGCCACGTCCATGTGTTCCTTTGAACACCTCCTGAAACAGCGATTCCACCACCTACCTTGACAGCCTCTTCCAATGTCTAATCACCCCTTCTGTGAAGAATTTCTTCCTAGTGTCCAACCTAAACCTCACTTGCTGCAGCTTAAGGCCATGTTCTCCTGTCCTGTCCCTTGTTCCCTGGGAGCAGAGCCCAACTCCCCCGCGCGGTTTCACTCTCCTGTCGTATGGAGCTGTGGAGAGCAGGAAGGGCCCCCCTGAGCCTCCTTTTCTCCAGGCTGAGCTCCGCCCCCAGCTCCTTCAGCTGCTCCTGTCAGGCTGGTGACCCTTCCCCAGCTCCGTTCCCGTCTCTGGACATGCTCCAGCCCCTTAAAATCCTTCCTGAATTGAGGCCCAAAACTGGACACAGGACTCAAGGTGTGGCCAGTGCCGAGTGCAAGGGGAACTGACGCAGTGATTTGATTACGGG
>VXBB01004261.1:416387-430115 GCA_013399915.1 Illadopsis cleaveri | reverse complement strand
CCGCAGGGGTCGTTGGAGCTGGGGCGAGCGGGCCTTGAGCTCTCCATGCGGGTCCTTGGTGCTTGTCAAGCAGCGGCGGGGCGCCCGCGACTCCTCACCGCCCTCCGGGGCCGTCTCCCCCCGCACTGACCCTTGTGAACTCGCTCGTCCCCTCCCAGCCCAGCGGGAGCGCCGCGGTGAGCCCCGCTTCGAGCACGCCCGGCCCTGTCGGGTTACAGTGGCCGAGGAAGGAGGGAGCTCCGAGCCTTCCCCCGCGCAGGCAGCAGGGTGTTGGGAGCAGCGGTGACCGGCAGTGTTTGACTGGAGAGGCCTTGGCAGGCTGAAGAGAGCATCGATCAGAATTGTGTACGTTTGGTATTGATCCAAGACAAGTAGTTTCAGTGTCAACAGAGCACTTACGGCTCTTTCAGTTCTCTGTGATTGCACTTCGAATTGGGACAAGGTGTAGGCCAAAAGGAGGTGTTGCCAAGTAGTGCTTCTGGAATAAAAATCTACGTTTTCCCCAGTAACATTCAGTTCAACGTTCGTGGTGTGCTGCTTTTACTGTAATTCTTGAATATCTGTTTGTTTGGGTGGGCGGGGAAAGGCCTTTTGAATTCTGATTATATTCCTCTAACTTCTTGCTGCTCATTTTATTTTCTTGCTTCAGGAGCTGACTTGGGCAAGTTCCTGGAAAGTACGTGTGAATTTTTTTTTCCTTATGACTCTGCTGGTTGCTTTTGTTCTTAAGAAACTCTTTAATAAATAAAAGTTAATTTGCTGTTCTGTGAATGGAGCATTTGGTTGATACACAGTGTGATAATTGGAAAGCTCTGTAAACAAAATTGGTTGCAGTTGTCACCAACAAAAACTTTGTTTTGGTATTTTTAAGTTTTGTTATTGGGTGGCTGCTGCAGTAGATAATAAGAGCATTATTACTGTGAGGTGTTGGTTTTCTTGCCATGCACTTGAATAGGTATCCTTTGAGCAATTAGCTGATGCCGGTGTGAAAACCTAATTAACCCTGGGGGTGCCAGCAGAAATGCTGGAGTGTCCATGGCCCCTTGTGCATTTGTTTGCTCCCCAGGTTCATGTAGTTCCACGAGTCAGTTGATGTCAGGGGTTGTGTGTTGGTGTTAATTTCTCGATGAATGTGTGATTTAAAGAAAAATAAATAAAGTTTCTGTCTAATAGTCAGCTGGATTAAAGAGAAGGCAGAATTTTAACCCTGGGACTTGGATGTCACCTTTTATGTTGGGACTTTCAGTGTCTGACAATATTGTGTGTAAATACTGGGGTTGGATGGTTTTAAGAGCTTCTCAGGCTCTCCCAGCCCCTGGATACAGGAACGTGCCTGGGAACACCTGGTCACTGTGTTTCTTTTGGGGCTTTTTTCTGAATGGTTTCTTGAGCCTGTGTTTTAAAGCAAGAGCATAGAACTAAAATGTTATATGGTTTTGGAACAGGAATGATTTGTTTCACACTGTGCTTGAAAAAAATTTGATACCACAGTAAAAACTTGGACTCTTGCAGACACTGTTACAGGTGTTGACCTTGAGGGTTGTAAAATATCCTCAGGTGCTCCTGTTAGCATTTTTGCTTGCCTTTCTAAAACATACAGTAAACTAAAACTAAGATACCTGTGATTATGTAAGTGAAAAAAATGCTTGTAAATAGACAGTTGAGGGCTATGTAATTATTTTTTTCCTTACTGTTTTACTCCTCAGTTGAGGAAAACTGTGTAAAAAGGGAGTGTGAAGTAGGTTTGGAGTTTTTTTAAGGAATTGAGACTAAGCACCACTGTACCTCTCTGCTAAGGCCAGCAGTCTGAATGAAGTTCTGTAACAAACGAGTTCCTCAGACCTGAATGTAAGAAAAAAAATCAGCAGTTTTTAAAGATCTGTAGATACTACATTAAAATAAAAAACAACCCTCGATATCAGAGTCCCATGGAACAGCTTGTTGGGACAGCTGAGGGGCTGAAGACTGTGCTGGTACATCTCTCTATGCTGAGAGATCTTTCTGTTTAAACCTGGAAGGGAAAACACTGGTTCACAGTAACTGAATGAATGAAGATGAGCTGGGCACTGTGATTTGTGCTTTCCCCTTTGGCCTCTTTCTTTCTTTTAGTTACTAAGAATGTGAAATTTGATTTTGCCTACTTTAGTCTGGTCTTGCAAGTTCAAGTAACTGTCATATATATGTTTCTTATCAAAATTCTTCCTTAGGACTTTTTAAAGTATGGTATTAAGTTCTCTCATAGTCTGATTTAGAAGAACAAAATCCATTTCCTAGCAGTTTGCCTTAACTTTTCTGTTTTTCTTACTTTTTTTCCCCTTCAGTGCTTCTGCTCAAAGATTAGTGGAGATAAGCTGTATATAATTCGTGATTGTAGATAGAGCTGTGGGGCAGAGCAAGGAGTCCTCTCCTTACAGAGCTTGCTGGGGAGCCATTGGGTGCCTTGATGAGGGGAAACCTTTTTCTTTGTTTTCTGAAGAAGCAGTTGCCTTGAAAGAGACTTCTTCTTTGTGTGGTTTTCTCATCAATTTATTTTAATTCCTAGAGTGACATTTGAAATCCAAGGTGTGTGAAATGCTGCAGGGGGATGGGTTTGCTCTTAGGGGAACAGTTTCCTGCCCAGTTTAGCCTCTCCTCGTGTCTCTTGCTCTCAACTCCAGAACATTTTTCTTGTTTGCATAGAGGATCTGGCTTGAGGATCGCCAGAAGTGAGAAAACTTAGTGAGTTTGCTCCAGGTGTGCCTGAGTTATGGATGGAACTAAGAATTAAGTGATTAATTGACAAGGTCTGTATGGCATTGGCCCTCCTGGGGTTGGTGGCAGTGTGTGTGTGGATATATATAACCACTTCATCATGGGGATGTTTAATACCATTATTTTTTGATGTTTAGCTCAGATGGCAGCTGGAGGTTGTAGCAGGCTGAGGTCTTTGCATTGCTTTGTTAGGAGCTGAGATTGCCACTGTGGGTTGATTACAAAATGTGTCCACTTCTCTTTTTTTGCAGAGGGAGGGCTTTCATTCCATTTCCTCTAGAGGTAATTAAACATTCCTTGAATTTAGACACTGTAGGGATGGCTTGATGCCTGCATGGAAAACTAGGCTGCCACTGAAATTTTTATCTTTACTGCTTTTGGGTTTTTTTTGTTTGTTTTGCTTTTTTTAATGGAAAGGATGTATAGAATTGTTTGGATGCATCTGAGGTTTTTCCCAAGCATGAAATCAAAGTGTGTTTTTTCAGGAGTGAGCCTCTCCTGTAATCCTTAAAGCTTTTAATATATAGAAGCTGGATATATAGACCTCAGGATTATAGAGAAAAGTAGAAGGAATCCCATGAGCTGTGTAGAGGTTGTAGAGTGTATAGGTCAATAAAAAATTTTGATGGATATTTAGAGAATTGTTCTAAAATACAGCGTTGTTGACTGCTTTTTGGATCATTTACTGATTTTTGATTGTCTCAGTTATTAAAACAGTGCATTATCATAATTCTCTCTCTTTGGCCATATGTTTGAAAAAAATCTAGGGAAATAAAGAGCAGTAACTTCATGGCTTTAGTAAGTCTGCTTGTATGTGTAGTTTGTCATTATAAATGGATAAACAAGCTTACATATACAGTTACAAAAACTGGTAAGAAAGATATTTTTGTACTGTTAAATAGTTACTGTTCCAGTGAAAGTAAGCATGATGCACTGCAGTTTGTGAAGTGTTTTGTTACTTGAAATTTTGTCATTTTTATTCAGTAAGGAAATACTTGTTTCATGTTCTGGTTACAGTGAAACAGATTTTTTTATGTTCCTTCTCTTCCCGGCAATAAATGTAAATTGCATTCTGATAAAGATACTGGCTTGTGTGAGTGGGAGACTCAGAGGCTGTGCATGTCCATGGGCAGATCAGTTTGGGTGCAAACATGGGATCCATGTGTGGTGCTGTGTCTGTTCAGACTGGAAGGAACAAGGGGGATGGGCTCTGGGCACTCCCGGGGTGACTTTGGGTGAAGTTTTGTGAAGACAGAAAGCTGAGTAGCTGAGTTTACCTTCAGCCTTAGAGTCAGAATGCTGTGTGGCAAGGAGTTGGTTTGGCTGACAAGTAATGGATTTATAAACTGATTTTTTTGAGCCACGTGTGTTAGAATCTGAGGATGATTTATTTGGGAGAGCCTTTGGTGGTTGTCTGCTCCAGCCTCCTGCACAAAGCAGGGCTGATGTTAGTGTTAGACTGTGTGTGACAAAAAGTGAGTGAGGCTGATCATGGAATGGCATATGGCAAGGTTTTTATGTAAAAACATTTCATAGCTTGACTTAATCAGAGGCCCCACTCAACCACCATTAAAACCAGTGAAGCTTTTATGGTAGGCTTAGTTAGTGCTGAATCATCTGTGTGTGTGATTTTCTCTGTAATACTGAGTTTTAAGAGTAGTAAGGATCAGGCTAACATCACAAGTCAATTTACAAAGATGTAGTTCTAAGATCAAAACAAGTGAATGTTTTTTTAGCAAATTTTGCAAAAATGGATAAGCTGTTAAAAAGTATTGTATTTCACATGTAGTGTGCAGTCTGATACACATTCTGATTCTCTCTGTTAGGATATTTTATTAAACACTCACTGTTGAATGTTTGTTTCCTGAAGTATAGGATCTCTCAGAACTGCATGAGCAGGAAGCCTTAAGGAACAGGGTGAGAGGGGAGAGAGATAATTTCCGAAGCCCAAAGAAGCTGGTTATTTAAATGACATTTTTAAAATGAACCCCTGAACCCTCTCAGCAACCCAGATCTGTAATTCAGTGATTGTTTTCAGTGAATGTAGTCTGCAGCTGTGTTTTTCCACCTTGAAAATAGGTATGGGCTCTATAATGTGTGTGATGAGTGGGAGAGAGGTGTGCAGTGGGATTTTGGTTGCATTCACAGTGTGGCTGCTGCCCTTGCTGGGGTGCAGGTAGTCAGACTTGGCATCTTGACCTGTAGTGTCTTGTGGAAGGGCACAGACAAAATAATTATCTACCAGCGAGTTTTCCATGGACGGATGTGGAAGGGATTTTTTTTAGCTGGAAAGTGAGTGCTGGCAGGATTTTGGGATAGGATTTGGAATGAGAAGCATTTGTGTTCAGCCGGTGGCAGGGCCAAGGGTGTGGTTCCCTGACTCTACTTGGAGCTTAATCGCTGGTGTCTGCCTTTGGCTGGGAGTCTGGTAATGAAGGTGGAGGTCAGGCTGTGTTCTGGTGGGGGAGGTGGGAAGAGCCTTCCCATTTGGCTGTGCCGGTGAAGCAAGAAGTGGAGCTCTCCAGCCTGCCTCTAACCACCAAGTTCACTATAGTAGGTAGGAAAGGAGGAGAACATCTGGAGTTGTGTTACTTAATGTTCTAAATTTTTCTTGGATTTGGTTATTAGCTATATAGGATAGGTCTTGTTAGTCTCTTGTGTCATTTCTGTCCTTGAAGGGTTACTTGTATGTGTTGTTCTTGACTAGGGTGGAACATGTTGCCAGCTGAGGTGCTCCATAAAGCTTTAGGTGCATCTGTGCAGTGAGCAGAGAAGTGCCATTTGAGGTAGTCATGGACAATTTTTGTCAGAAACTGCCAAGAGATTGAAATACTTTTGCAAGGGTTTGAGACAGGGAGGTTATAAGACTTCTAGAGATCTAAAAATGTAAGTGTAATAGCAGAGGTTTAGTTTCTGGAGAAGTGGATGGTTTGGACATTGCTCCCTTAGGAAGAACTTTTTGGTGTGTGGGTAGATAGGCCTAGGAAAATTCACTGCCTTTATCAGGAATCAGGTTTGGTAAGCCAGAAGGGACTCTTGTGACTTGTCTGGCATCTTGTATAATGTGACTAATAGATTTTTTTCTCTCTGATTAATTTTCTGTTTAAACTAGAATGTACTTATTAGAAAATAATTTCACATTGATCTAAAACCAGCTAACTTTGTTGATTATCTCTGAATGTCTTGCTTCAGTCCCTTCACTGAATTAACTTGGGTCCTCTGATGTTTTTACCTGAGTGATCATTTACAGACTAAGATACTTAATTTTTTCTCAAAGCTCAATAAATAGAGCTTTAGTATGTTGTTGGTGTTTTTTCTTCTCACTGTAGGGCATGTCTGTCAGGTTCTATCAATCTTTGAACACCTGATGTATCAGCTCTTTTGCCTCTTACAACAGAAAGGACACCTTATCCCTTCAGTGGTAAAATTTGGTGTATAATTACTCTGCATTTTCTTTTTCCTGGGTTAAGTGGTTTTTGTTAGCTCTTCTAGTCAATGTTGTATATTCCTTTAACAGTTGATTAATGTCATAAATCTCAGCATGATTTCAGGACTGTGTTTTTCCAGAATAGTCTTGCATTTCTTATATCACCTGTGTTTTCTGCTTGTGAGTCTCTTGACTTTGCCTCATTCAGTGCAACCTGCTATACTGGACTGAGTCATTGAATAATTCATGATGCTCCTATTGATGATGTGTCATTTCCATTATTTACCATATCCATGTTTGTTATCCTTAGGTTTTAGAAGTTTTGTGGCCAGTGTTACAGATTCTGTAGAAGAGAGCATCTTGTCTTTTACTTGGTTTTGAGAATTTTGCTCTGAGATGGGTTGTTGTAGATTCTTTAGAAGAGAAGAAAAATTAGGTTGTGATGATTTGAGAGTTTTTGTGTGTTCTGAATGTTTTTGTCCTTTTTAACATTCTACTGAAATGAAATGTCCTGCAGAAATTACAATTTATCTACTTGCTCAAGCAATGACATTTCTGCTCCTACAAAAGTATATTTTGATTGCATGTCTTCCATAAATCTGGCCTTAATTATGTCACTGTCCTTTAATCAGTGTTGTCTGCTTTAGCCAGTGATTAATGTCAAAAAGGTTGTGTAGCCACCTGAGTCATTCTGTTTACCATTGTACTTCAAAGGTGGCTTGCATACACTTGTGGGTCATCTTTAATATTTCAAGAATTAAAGAAAATCAGCATTAATTATTCAGTCAACCTGTTAATTTTTTAAAAAAACACAGTTACTGGCACTGACATTAGCTAGCTCTAGCAGCTGCCTATGGAATGTTTTCTTGCTTGTGGAAGGTGAAGTGTTCTCATCCTCATGAGATGTTGCTGTTGAATGGTGGAACACTGCTGTTAAATTCCTTCTCCATATTTATTTATGGAGAACCTATTTCCTTGCAGTTAAGTCTGCTCATGTTGGATTTCTGTTGTGTTCTTTGGTTCTCACATTTTCATCCAGTTTCTAGGTTTAAGACTCTTTCAGACCTACAGTAGCAACAGAACTACCTTGAAAGGAAAAGATACTTTTCTTCCTAAACATCTCTGATCAAAGAATAGACCATTTAAAAATAAAATAGCTGTGTATAGGAAGAATCAGTAGTATATTTTTTTTCAAGATTCAGGTTTCCAAAGTTAATAAAAAACCTAAGCAAACAGTGGCTCCAAAGCTATAAATTGCAATGACAGTCCAAATCTTTAATTTTTTTTTTGTCTGCAGAAAAAATTAGATGGTCAGACCTGAATGCAGCCATTGCCTAGGCTTAACTTGGAATTCTAAGAACCTTTGTCTTGGTAGTCTCTACCCAGAACAGCAGAACATCTTGGTGAGACAGAGAGCCATGTGCTGAGAGAATTCTGTAATTGAGATGTAGGAATTTAACATTGCCTGAAAATCTTAATGCAGGTGCCCATCAGTAATAAATGAGCCTTAAATGGCATTTATGTGAGATTGATCAAAGTCTGGAAAACATGGTAGTTTTGATCTTTCAAATCTCTGAAAACAGCTTTTTGTCTAGATATTTATTAGCTAGCTGTATGTTTTAAATAAGATACCAGAGCTTATGGGCAAAATGTGCCACAGTAATTGCAGACCTTCAACTGAAACATCTTATGCATTTTAACTCATAAATCTAGCTAGTAGAATCAAGTTCTGGCTTGTGTCTGTAGCAGATGTTTGAGAGCTTTCATACATTTGTAGGGTACTAAATATAAATAGCAAGCTTGAAAAATAATTTAAGAAACTGTAAGTTTGGTAAAATAACCATTGTTCCTTAAAGTGAACCAGTGAAATGAGTGTTGCTGATGGCAGCTTCTGCACGTATATTACTTGTTAATTGTGAGTGAAAGCCACTTAAAGGCTTCATGTTATTGGATTACAGTTTGTGTCTATTCAGAGAGTGGGCTTCAGACTTTCAAAGTACTAAGCAGCTGACAAAATAGGGGCTTTTTCCCCCTTGCCAGCCTGGAGGTTGTTGATGGGGTTGATGTGATCTCTTCTCACTCCTGCATGCTAATTCCAGGTTGGTGGCTGGTTGTGGCTGTCACTCCAGGAAAATGGGGTCCCAATTCCAGTTTATGAGCCAATTCCATTTTTCCCTAAAAATATGCAGGAATACCCCAGCTGATTGTAGGGTTGCACTGGCACTTTGATCAAGTATTGACCTTATTTTAAGAAAACTCTGGAAAAATATTCCTGTTTGGAGCAGTGGTGGGAAGCAGCAGGTAGCCACCTTGGCCGAGCACTGGTGTTAACTGGCCATTATCAAAATGCTGCCTCAGTTTCTTGCTTCAGCTTGAGGCTGCCCCTGTACTCTCTGCCCATATAAAATCTGTGGCTGTGGAGATTCCTCAGTCAATAGCCTTTGATTTGTAGAAAACCTCAACTGACAAAACCAGCTGTTCAGAAAGGGGCTTTTCTCTCATCAAATTATATCAAGGATGAAATATTAGGTATATATTATTTTTATAATTTGCCATCCTTGGTTAATAAGGAAGCTGCATTTTAATAAGACTCAAGAAAGTGATCTAGATAATAAAGATTCATATACACCTTCCCAAAATGGTTAAATTTGTGACCTGATCGTTCATTCCCATCTCTGAATTCCTTATCCTTCTTCTTGCTCCACCCTGACTTTTGCCTTCTGTGATGCGAGTGCTGCCTTGTCCACTCCAACTTGCCTTTCCAGTTGGTGCAGCTTCTCCTGCACACAGCCAGGTGTGGTTGTAGTCACTGTCAGAGGTTCCTCTCACGTTGGCTTCCACGCTCTCCCCTTCTAGCTGCCAGTGAGAGCCAGCAGAAGCAGCACAGGGTTTCCACTCCCTCTGTTTAATCTGCTCTGACGTGGCTTTAGTGTTTTCCTCTGGTGCACTTGCTGTCTTAGCTTTCCTGAGCCTTTTCCCTGTTCTCTGCCCTCCTCCTCCCAAATCATTGCCCATTTCCAGGGGGCCTCTTGTCCAACATTTTTCTCTCAGCCTTGCCTGTAATTTTTTTTTGTGTATGTTTTATGTCTGGGTAATGTTGTCCATTCAGTTCACCTGTCACACCTATTCAGATCATCTGCACATCTGTTTTATTCTGTTTTGGGTTTTGGGGGGGATGTGTTCACTACGATTTCACTCACTAGCAATTGTCTTGTTTTCAGTTCAAAATTTGTACAGTCAGAGCTTCTAGGGATGGAGAACTTACCTGAATGCAATACAGAAGAGAAGGAGTTCACAAAGTGCAGTGGCCAAAATGAGGGATAGGGAAGGCCATTTAGCAGCTCACTGGGATGAGACCAGCATTCTTGTTGGTACTTAACTGCTAAGGAGTCTAGTAGAGAAACATGACACAGCATCCTCAGTGTTTTGAGAAGGTAATGCAGGGGCTGGAGAGTGGGGCTGAGTGGGTCCAGAAGCAGTGAACAGCTTGATCTTGACTGGGTTTTAGTGCTCTGTCCTTGTATCTGATGCTTTTCAGCTGTGTTTTCATTATTTAATCCTGAGTGCCAGCCTTTTTGGTGTTACTGATACTAGACTAGCTTTGATGTTAGGAGTTAAAAATCCCTGGTTCCCTGGTGATGCACAAGGATTGATCTGAAAACTCACCACCCCCAGCAGAAGGATTACAGGCGTTGCAGGAAGTGGAGGGACAGCCATCCTATTAAGGCTGCTAGGAATTGTGTTAGAAGCTTGTCTCTGCCCAAGTGTGCATGATGGGTTACTTGAATTGTCCCACAATATCTTCTCTTGTGGCTGCTGCATGTTGTCTTTGGGTACCTCACCTGTTATTTTGATTTGCAGGATGGTGAATGGATATACCTTGAATATTCTAATGAGCTATCAGCTGTTTCAAAAAGGCAATTTAGATCAGACCAAAATCATCTCAGACTAGACTTGTGAGAATATCTGGGTATTTTTGCATTGGCTTTTGGTGCAGGTAGTTGGGATGATTCCATTTCATTGTCTAGAATTGTTGTGAAAATAAAAACATTAAGATTTGTATATAAATTACTTTGTGTATGGGACAAAGTAGATATGGCATGTTAAAATACGTAAACCAAACATTAGTTGGTGGGTTTAGGCTTCAGGCAGTTTTATAAGCATTTGTAATCTTATGCCCAAAGTATTTGGGTAAAATCTGCTCAAGCAGTTTCAGGATATTTTGTCATTTTCTAGCTTTTAGGGTATTGATTTATTTTCTTTAATATTGTTACTTCTGTGGAATGTATATAAGAAAAAAGTTTCCTTTGTTAGGTTTAATCTTGTTTTTTTTAAGTAACTAATGCCCTTTCCACCTCTGTCTCCCTGGATTTTGTTTTTCTATTTCATCACCTTTTCTGTGAAGTATAGACAAACTTATGAAGTTCCTTATTTGGTCTCTGGATCTGCTCAGGGATGTGATTCTGTACAACAAAGTTCCCTCTCTGATGTTATGGGTTCTTGAAGTCTAATCCACCAATGTCTGCAGATGATGTTTCAAATTCTTCTTTTTCTTGAGATTTACGTACGGTGTGTTTAGTTTTTAAGAAAACAAGCTATCTTCCTCTGCAGATTTGGATTTGGCAGCTGCTGGGAGGAAAGAGGAGCTGTATTTATTGCATGAAAAGACACTTCTCCAGAACTGCATGGGCTGGGCTTGGTTCTGTTAGGGAGAAGTTTGTAGCCTTACCTTGGTCTTGTTCTTTCCCTCCTGTATGGCTTCATCTGCTCTTATCCATGCACTCTGGATATGCAGGAACTTGACATAAGCTTTGCTAGTGTCTGCAGGACCTACCTTGGCTAATAGCAATGAAATTAGCAAGGAAATTAGCTGAAGTCTGGAGTTAGGCATTTTTTTGCTTAGTGAAACCAAGAATGAAAGAAATACTGTCATTTGCCTGCAGAGTTTTGGAGGATGTTGTAGCATTGGATGTACTCAATCTTTAGGAGGCTTATTTTTCAAGAATGAGCAGTGGAAAATTCTTGAATACTCTGCCACTCAGCTGGCAAATCTGTCTTGCTGTAATTCTGGTGGGGTTTTTATCCTCTTGTAATTGTCAGGAAGCAGCAATTCTGTTAATTAAGCATTACTGCTCTTAGAGGAGAGGATTATGCATCAACTTCTCTGTGTTTGTACAAATTGTTTCTTCAGACACCCTAATCCAGTGTCCTGTGTGAGCTGTTAAAAGAGGGATTTAGGGAAGAAATCTTGATGCAGTTGCTCCAATATTACTAAATCAATCTGTGTTGGAAAGCTGAAATGGATTCCTTAAAAAAAAAAAAATCAGTGTAGTCAATTTTTTTCACTTCTTTGCATGACCAGGTGTTCTTTTGTATTTTGAGTTAATCTGTGAAGGGCTGTATCAATCCATCTGTTTTCATAATAAATATTTTTATTTTTCAGGTTCACACTTTTTAAAAAAGAGGAATAGAACAGGAAAAAATGGCAGCAGAAACTCAGACACTTAACTTTGGGCCTGAATGGTAAGTTTTGTCTGTTTTGTCAGATTCCAGAACTTGTCCTAAAAGGATTTTTTTTTTCTTTTGGAGCAGAATTGATTATGGTACTGAATGGGGTATAGTGTCTTTGTTGTTTTTGTCCTGCTTCACCTCAGTCCATGGCTTGTGATCTCAAGCAATATTATAAAATTAGTCTTCGTTTTGTGAATTGGCATTGTGTATTAATTGAGTTGGGTTTTTTGTTATGTTAATGCATAATATTTAACTTGCTGCCAAGCATTTGAGGAGGAGTAATGTTTGTGATCTCAGAGGTATGCACAGAGTAATTGAAGATGTGCTTGTTCAGTCTGTCTGTGTGATGCATGTTAATAAGGAAGTTCTTAAACTCTCCTCACTATTCTTAAATCTATAGCTAAGCAAGCTTTTTCTTTTCCCAGTTTTACAAAACCCAATCCCTATATGGGATGTGGTAAAAGTGTGACTTTTATGTCAGTGTCCTGTGAGTTTGAATTGAATATTGTCAGGAAAAGAGAGCTCTTGTGTTCAGGGAATCCCTGCTGTCATATAATTTCATCAGCTGTTAGTTTTACAGCTTATCTGACATGCATTGTCCTGGCCTCTGCCAAAAAGCAATTGCACAGGTGTTATTATTCAGTATTTGTTCCAATTTCTTATTAAAGTATTGGTGACTTCAGTTACCAAGAAGAATTCTGAGTGGTGTGGCTTCTGAAGAGTCATTGATCCCCAAGTGTGGGAATGGGAATGGGGAGTGGTATAGGAAATACAGTTACTGTATAGCATGTCATTAGAACTGTTACTTGAATAACACATTCACTTTTGCTGACACATTTCTGTGCACAATGTACAGAAATTGGAGAGGATTCAGTAAAGAAGTAAGACATGATTTGCAGCCTGTGAAACAATGAGAGCTCAGTCTATTTTGCTAGAATGAAAGAAGGTTAAAGAATGAATTTATCAATATCTATAAATACGCCCACCAGGCAGATATCTTGTGCTGGAGTGCTCTTCAGTGTAAGAGACAGACATGATTAGATTCTTGATGGATGGAAGCCAAAGTTATATTAAAAAAAGAGAAGGGGGAAGACAATTCTAAAAAAAGCACATATTTCACCAGTAACTTAATTGCTGTGTCATAGTGAGGGGACTGTCATAGTGAGCCTCCCATGAGTTTAAAAACCAGATTAGCTTATGCACAGAAGCATGTATTATACTTCAGTGAATTAGTGTCTTTTTACAGGAATAATGGAACGTAAGATTTATAATTTTTCTTTTGTGTTGCGGTGTAGTCATGTCTGTCACGTAAGCTGCTGTATCACTTAACAGTGAAACTCGGGGTCACGATTGATCTGATTGGTGTTGAACATTGCACTGAGCCATCAAATCCTTTCAATAATTCTTCCGCAGGCAGAATTTGTTTGGAAGTGCTACATTGAGGAACTGCCACAGGGTGGCACCAAACTAAAAAAATAAGATCAGCTTTTGACTTGCAAATGATTTTTCTCTTTCCTGTTTGAAGAACAATAAAACAAATCAAAGCATGCTTCAATAATTAGGTGAAAGGTAGCCTCTGAATCACTGTTTTAGCTTAGAGCTACTTCTCTTCCAAGGATTTTTTGATTACTGAGAAGAGCATTTACTGTTCTACTTGTCTAAGTTGCCTATCAAAGAGAATGTAAGAAAATGGGCAGGGTTTTGTTTCCTGACTTACATATCCTTTCGTAAAACGTTTCTCAAAAATACCAGATATTTGTGTAGCTGAGGAAGTAGCTGTGTAGAATGAGACTAATTCACCTGCAGAGTGGGAATAATGTACAACAGTAAGATGCTACCTGCAAGAAGTCAAGTAACTTACCTGTGTGGAATGGGAACAAATGTAATCTGTTACCATAAATTAGATTTATTAGATTGCTGCTTCCAATGTCTCTGAAGTAGAGTGTCACTGTATTTTGTACATACCTTTTTAAAATTTTTTTTCTTTTATTGATAGCCTAAGTTAGATGGCTTATGCACTCTAAAAAAAAAAAAAAAAA
>VXBB01004261.1:319787-415423 GCA_013399915.1 Illadopsis cleaveri | reverse complement strand
CACTTGTTTGATTGCACTTTTACCAGATTCAGTATGTTTTTTGGGGTTTTGTTTATATTTTTGTTTGTTTGTGTGTTGTTTTCTGGTTTTTTTGGGGTTTTTTCCGTTTTAGGGGATAACTTCCTGTACCCTAGAGAACAAAAAAACCTGACTGCCATATTCAGTCCCACTGCCACAGTGACTGAGGGTTAAAGTCTCCTTGCAGCTGTGCAGATTTGCTTCCCTCAGTAGGATTTTATTTAATGTAGTGCATAACAGTTATTTGATTCAGCTGCAAAGTCAGGCAATAAATCATTTGAGCAGTTTATCTGAAAAAAACAAGAGGTCTCTATTTATCCCATTTTAAGTCAGTTCACTTTAGCAGGTAACTAGCCCAATGAGAGCAATCCTCAGGTAGCTCACTTCTCTGGGAATCAGGACACAGAAACAATGACATGTAATACATAAGAGCAGTATAGAAAATCAAGAATTTACTTCTGGTTTCACTTCAAACAGAGGTTCTCAGTGATGTAAAAGATGAAATAAAATTTCAGAGATATTTCAGGCAAATGATTAATACATTTTGCTGTTGTAAACATTGGGTTTTTCTTTAGATGATGTCAGTGTTTGGTTTATTGTTGCAGCAGACTTGGAAGTCTGAATTCCCCTGAGAGCTCACCCTTGAGGGAGGGAGGGGAGGGACTGCAAGAAATGATGTCAAGATTGTGCCTTAAGCTTGGAATGGAGATGTGCACACCCAGCTTCATGTTTCTATCCTGTCTTGGCTGTGCTGACATTCTCATACAACACTGGGAGCCCTGCATTCCATAAACATGCATTTAAGGGCATTGAATGTCAAAGATTTAAATGTGGTTTAGCTTAAAGCTGTGCTTTAACAGGCAGAATTGTCCTGTTCTACAGGAAACCACGATTTAAATCTTGATGTTATGCTTGAACAGGTCAGCCAGTCAGAAGTAATTGTTTTTTTGCAGTTTGTGTTTGTTATGTCAGATGATGCTGAGACCTCTGCTCTTGGGGCTGATTCGGAACAACCCTCAAATATCCTGTTACAGGAAGTTCTCTGAACATTATGAATGGTCCAAAATAGTATTTTCTTCCTATGTGTTTGCCAGAAAGGCATTGATTAGAGTATGTCTTTCTTTTGATGAGCACGTTTCCAAGGTGTTGTGACTCTAGTTATGAAGACTGAGAGAACTCTTTGACAGTCATTCTAGTCAGCTAGTAGATGACAGCAATGTTTTAAAGCTGTTGCATCTCTAATTAAAAGAGAGTCTGACTGAAAGCAGGAAGATTTCTGCTAGCTTATATCGAAATGAAGAAATCTCTTTAGTGTTATGAACGAAACATTTTTGAAGCAGTTTTCCACTGGCATAATTGGAGGTCACTTGGCTCTATGTAATTGGAGGTTCTTGTCCATGTTCTCAAGGTCACATCTGTTGATGGAACTTCTGATTCAAAATTAGTGTTAAAATTTATTTTGATTTAAATCATTAGTGTTCTCTAGTTAATCTATACATATAGTTTCATTGTACTTGGCTTTTTTGTGTGTTTTTGGTTGGTTTGGGTTTGGTTTTGTTTTTTACTCTCCTGATTGGTTGTAAATTGGGAGTTGCTTACTTGAAATCACATGCAACCTCTGTGCTGTAGGTGGTAGTTGGCTACAATCTGGCTATAAAAATGTGTTGAAGCTAAGAGCAATAGTTTTTAATTTACCAGATGAAATGTCACTTGATTCGGATTTCAGCTGCAGTAGTGTGTAAGTTTGAGTTCTGATGTCTGTGGCTTTGTGGGTGGGTGATGCTTTGGATGCCTTGTTTATAAGAAACTTTTTTTCTGAGGGTTGTAAATTTGCAGCAGAGTTATACCCACCCACAATGAGAGTTATTGGAAGTACTGGGTAGATGGAGACAAAGTTGGCAGAAGAAAAATTTTTTTGTGAACCAGTGTGTGTGTCATCATCCCTGAAGTGGAAATACTTGCATGTAGTAGAATGCTCTTTTTCTTTCATACAGATACCTTCAGACCTTCTGGATAAGGAATTTTTGCCTATTTTACAAGAGGAGCCCCTGCCACCACTGGCACTTGTACCTTTTACAGAAGAAGAACAGGTTTGTATTTTTTCTTTTTAAATCTTTAGATTGTTATTAGTGTAAAGCCATAATACAGAGTGTGCTTCCATTTAGAAAAACAATAAAATTTGAGATTAGCAGGTCTCAGAATGTGCTAGTTTTGAAAGCAAACCACCAGGAGATTCCAGGTCAGAACTACAATATAATAGGAATATTAAAATAAAGGTAGTAGTACAGAAACTCTGACTTAAACTGACAGAGCAAGAATATGACCTTGACACCCTGTTGGTCAGGGTGGTGGTAGCAATCTGATTAAATGGTGGCTGCAGTCTGTTGGAGTGATGGGTGTGGTTTTGTCGAGGCAGTGATCCTGTAGGAAGAGTCCTCTGGAGGTCCAGTGGTGGTTATTGAGCTCTTGTCCTGTGGGAATCTAGTGATAGTGCTCTCCTGGTGTTCCAGGCCTCAGATTATATCCAGGTAGGATTGTTTGGTTCCTCCCCCTGGGCGGGGCCTCTCACAATGTGATTATGTAATTCTGTGACTCATGGGAGACATTGGTGACCATTAGTGGAGATTGTCCCCCAGAGGGAGTTACCACAGGTGAGTCATGGAGGAGATCAAGAGCACTGCCTCACCTATTGTAACAGTTTATGGTGATTGTAATACAGTACGTAACTTTGGTTACACCTTTTTGTTGTAACCTGGGACACAGAGGAAGAAATTATGAAAGCATCCTGTGTCAGCATAAAGTTTAAATTCTATCCATGCTCAATTATTGTCTTAAATTTGAAAAAAAAATTTTCATCCAATGTTCTGTTGAAGGTAGACAGGTTGTTAAATCCAGGATCAGTCTGGGAAGTGTTGCCTATTTTTTAGGTATGCACCATTTTCAGATCAGTGATGTTTTCTACAGTTTTTTACCACTTGCTCTTTGGTAACCAGAGACTCACAAAGATGGCTGAGTTCTGTAGCCTCAGTTTTGTTTTCTTTAGAGAAGTGCTGAAGTTTTTATGCTGTTAACATGTATTAAGAGGATGCAGTACTCTTTACTGCTCTGTATAGAAGCAGTTGCTTGTTTATCTCCTCCTTTGGTGTTTATAGATATGTAACCAAATAGAGATGGATGAGAGTGAGAACAGGTAGTCCATAAGGATTCCATTTCAAGGGCTGATTTTTGGAAGCTCTTGCTTTTAATTTGGTTCCTAATGGAGAAAACCACCCATCTCCTCTTGATAAGTGCCTCTGGCTTTTGATTCTGAACTGGTTTCCTCTTTCTGGCTGTAAGAACTTTTGATTTTGCAGTTGCCCTCCAATTTTTTATGTTTCTTTGCACTTTTCTTACTTCAAAATACTGTGATTTGGTTTTCTTTTTTTTCTTTTGTAATAGGAAGGTGAGTATTTTTGCTGGCTTGTGTAATTTGATTTTTGCAGGAGTGGGTAGTGTTACTATTAGTTTCTTAGTATATCAGAGCAGCCTTCTTCCTTTGCCTGCCCCAGGCTGTTGTGTTCTTGAATTTTTCATTTCATTTTGTGCGTGGGTGTTTTGGCATATCCTCTTCATCTCTTCCGGACTTCTTCCTCTTCAGAGTTGGTCAATATTTCTTGTGTCTCTGTAGGATGCTGATATTTCACACAAGATACTAATGGTTTAGTTTTTAATCAGCAGTTGTATTTGAGCTCACGTGGATACACTGTGAGCACTTCATGTCATAGTTAGTCTTAAAAGGCAGCTGAAATTGAGACTATGCTTTCGTGTGAAGTCCTATCTTAGCTCTTGTTCTTGAGTAGGAAGAGAAGGGATTCAGGAGCAAGCCCCAGAAATGATCTGCCAGACATACAGTAGCACACCAAAACGCTGAACCTTTGTGTAAATGTCTTTGGACATATTCTTTTGCTGGTGTATAGTGGAGTCCTTCAGGAAGGACTACAGGCCTTTTACAGTTCAAGGGGATGCTGACTTTTGGTGGTTGTCAGGATACTCTCTGCAAGGAATAACACGAGTTGAAGACTATAGTATTGACAGTGTGCTGAGTACAGGTGAGATGGTAAGTGCTGCTGAGCTTCAGGGATAGATGTGGTCCTCTGCTGTAGTGCCAGTGTTTCACCAGTCTTGAAAACTCCTGAGGAGTTGGTGTATACCATGTCAGTGCTTTTTCCTGCTCCTTTTCACCTGTAATCGTACAGGAGCCTTTAAGCAGCTTAACAGTTCTCTAAAATCTCCACCAAAAAAATAATAAAGAACAGGTCCATAGTCCCTTTTTAAGAAAGCTTTTCCTTTAATGCTCTCTGGGGATCCTGAGGATGTGAACAATCTGGTTTTTCATGCCCTTTTTTTCCTTTCTTCATGACTGATTCAAGGAACCGAGGGAATGGTGTTTTTTAAGTTGGGAATTCTGGTGTTTGTTCCCCATGACATAACATTGTTTATCATTAATAATCATGTTCAGATGTGATCTTGAGGTGAGTATTAATGGATTTGCTGCTAGCTGCGGTGCAGGAAAGTTCTTACAATTAAGATTGACAAAAGAATTTAAAAGACTCTTTTACCCCCTCCATGAATAGTTAGGATTGAATCGTCTCAGAACTTGAGGGGCAGGGCTTTGGGAGTCCTTAGAGGGAGAGGCTGATCAGAACACTGGTGCTTTGGTGTAGTGTTCAGTCGCAGCTGAGCCTGTCAGGATTTCTTTGGCCCTAGATTCAGAACAATTCCTGCTGTGTTTTCCACCTGATGGCACTGCAGTTGTACGTGTACTATGGAAAGAACTTGTCTCAAGCTGATTTAAAGATGTATTATCGAGGGATGGATGACAGATCATGTCGGTTATATGAATTTAAACTTAAATGTGTTTATTCTTGTAGTATTTAATTTCATACTTAAGACTACAGTGTTCCCTGTAACAGGACATGGACACACTTTGGATGGAATTGCTGGTTCTTTTTATGTAAAATGTTACTTTTCTGAAGATAAAGTTGTTGAGCTAACCCAGAGTTCAACTGATTCACCTAATGTAATGAAATATCTTAGACAAATAAATGATTGTAAATATATGTTTCCAGGGTAGAGTCTGTTGAAGCAAAGAAGGATTCTGCAGATGGCTTTAACAGGGCTTTCCACCATGGAGCACTGGCTATGTACAGCAAATGTTCCTTTACCTTTCCCACTGCTCCCCTTTTTCCTGTTTGCACTGGGGGAGAATTTGGTTGTCTTACCTGCTTGCATAGTAAGGGAGGCTCAGACTGACTGAGGTCCTTTAGTGTTTTCCTTGGTTATTTTCCTGACATCTGTTTCCTAAGACATCTTCATTTGCTGCTAAAGCTGTTTTGTGGCAGCTTTGTTCTTCAGTGTGCATTGTCAGCACTGGTCATTGAAGGAATTCACTGACCAACAGTAGGGCAGTTTTTGCTTTTTGACTTTGCTTTTTTATTGCTTACTGTGATCTTACCATGTGGGTTGTTACCACTACGCCTTCAC
Source organism: Illadopsis cleaveri (assembly GCA_013399915.1). NCBI lineage: Eukaryota > Metazoa > Chordata > Aves > Passeriformes > Timaliidae > Illadopsis > Illadopsis cleaveri. Next base: position 409,882 of record VXBB01004261.1, on the reverse strand, counting down.
TGCAGCAGGCTCTACAGAGAGGAGGGAGAAGTTGCTAAGAGTTCAGGCAGACAAGTCAAATTAAAAATGAATTGAAAAAGAAAATAAGATTATTACTTTGTTCTTACAGGAAGAATAAGGCATTAAAAAATTAGGAATCTCCTATGCAAGACAACGATTCTGTTAATAGCTTAAACATGTTTTTGTAGTGAAATATTTCAGTGCTTCACAAAAAAGCAGAAATATCTCAGAGGCAGATGGAGGTGGTTCCTTTTGACTTGCAGTTGAAATGGTTGCTTTAAACTTTAAGAGCTAGCTGAGAAAACAGATTTACTGGAGGCTGACCTTGCTTTTTTGCCATGCATGACTGCATTTTTTCTTTCCCCTCAAATCTAATTAGTTACCAATTCTCTCTTGAAGGAAGATCTACTTTTGTAGGGAGCACATATCAAGCAGTTTCTGAAATGTTTCTGTAATGTATTAAAACTCCCGTTGGCTTTGATGTTAGTGATTTAGATTTTAAATAGTATATAACCACTTGTCTCATTGTTCTCTGAAGACCTTCAAAGTTATAGTAATTCACATGAGTTGATGTAAGCACCTTACTGGCTTTAAGTTCCTTTCAAGAGGCCTGATACAACAGCTGCTTGGAGTCCTTTGCATTCTAATTATTCAGAAGTTGCATTCAGAAAGTCTTTGTCAATTCAGGTTTACTTGTTAATGCTTCTGAACATGCTCCTGAATTCTTTGGCCCAGTTTTCTAAGTATTTGTGCTTAGAGAATAGGGTCAGAGTTGGTTATATTTATCCATTCTTTATTGAAATAGCTTAATCTTTAGCAATTGTTTCATATTAAGCTAAAGTTATATTTTGCTGGTGTTTATTTTCTTACAAGAATGAGTGTCACTTAAATTTTGGAGCATTAAGTACACTTAGTTTTTCCTGAAATATATTACTTCTGTGATATTTAGATAATAAAAAGACTTATTTCTGCAAAGGGGATTGATAAATACAATTTTATTCAAGCTCTCTTGGTTCTTTACATTTTCCTGCTTTGCTTGAGAAGTAAATTTAGAATTGGTATTAATTACTGGTGTTAAGTATAGGCAGGTGCCAGTCTCTTTTTGCAGCAGGATATGTGTTTGGTACTGCTGATGTTCTTATGCCTTCTGTGCTGGCATCACCTGATAAAGGAGTAGGTGTTCAAATGCTTATTTCAGAGCAATGAAAGCTCGGCTAAGTAACTTGAAAATGGTAATATTGACCAAGATCCTTTTATAGACTATTTCAGCTGCTCACATGACCATGGAATCCTTTTCCTTTCTAGTGTTAATTGTAGGGAATTTGTAAAGAAAACAAAGCCAAATTTAAGGTAATGGTAAATGTTTCTGGTTTTTCTTTTTGTTTGGTTTTTTTTTGTTTGTTTTTGGTTTTTTGTGTGTGTATTTATTTGTGTTTTCCTTGTGAAAGTTTTTGCAGTCCAATCTGACCCTGACTCTTTCTTTTTGGCAGAGAAATTTCTCGATGTCTGTAAACAGTGCTGCTGTCCTGCGGTTGACGGGACGTGGAGGAGGAACGGTGGTAGGGGCTCCTCGAGGTCGAAGTTCCTCTAGAGGTCGAGGTGAGCTGCCAGTGGGATGTGCTGCAAAGGATCCAGGTGATCCAAGTCAAAGCTGCTCAGAGATATTAAGTGGAGCTTGCCTAGAACCATGTGTTTTCATGCTTGGTGTCCTTTTGCTTAAAGCTTTGAAACATTTCCAACAAGGTGGTGCTGGAGAATGAATATTGAGTTCAGTGATGATTCTGCACATCTCAGTGCACAACTGGTCTCTCTGTTATATGCCTTTGCCAGGTTGGTGGGTGGGAAAGCAAAAGGCAAAGGTAGTTTTGGGGTGAAATATGAAATTCTTTGGTTAGAGTTGTTAGAAATAACTTTGTTAAAAGCATAAACCAATTTATAGGGAGAGGGTAGGAAAAAATCTATTAATGTATTTAAGACCTCAGGGTTGTAGTAGGTTGTGTTCAGCATTCTGAAAAGCCATCTTCATTTGTTAACATCCTGAGCATAAACAGTGAATAGAAAGATGTAATTGAACTTGGGAGACATTTGAGTCTTTCCAGTTTTAGTGCATCACTGTAGTTGATGTCTCATCCAGGATCACCTCAAACATCTGCAAATTATTGGAGAAAATGTCCTGAGGCCATATTGCTGAAATCAAATCAGACTGTTAAATCCAGAATTTATCTCAGCAATTCTCTTTCAGTGTGTGCACTTCTATGAACTCTTTTTTGGGGGGCTTTATATATAAATGATGGGTTACATTTGGAAGAGCAGGAAGCTGGTAACTTGGAAATACTGAGTAAATAATCTTGTAACCTTTGTCTTTGCAGGTGCTTAGGTGAGATTTCTCTTAGAGCCCGTTTTAATTTAATTCTACATGTTTTTAATGGGTGATATTTTCAATAAGATCTTCAGAAAGTACTTCTGTAATTAGATGCTTGACCAGAATTTTGGTTTGACTTAATGTATTCTCTTATTTCTGTTCTCATTCCTTAATCCTGCTTTCTTTTTAGTTTACATCTCTCAGATTTTTGTAGATTGTTGTCTGTTTTCTTGTGGTTGCTTCCCAGCTAAGATATGAATTTCAAGCTTTATGAGACTATCACTAGATTTTCCTGGTGCTTCCCCTTCGTTTGCCACTGTATTTGCACAAATGCTCAGGGTTTCATTAAAAAAAAAGTGTGCATATATATAGGTGTGTGAACTCATTTGAGAGTTGTTGCTTTTTTGTTTTATTTTAATGTATGTGTTTCTACCACCTTTGTTTCACTTTTGCTAGGAATACGTGTATTGGCTGGTTTTTTAGATGCATCAAGACTTAATTCTGCAAATTAAATTATTGCTGCCTAAACTTTGGTGATTTGAGATCATACACCCACTAGTGTGCTCTCTAGTTTCAATATCAAAATACTTCGACCATTTCTAATTTGGCAAACCCTTTATTTTGCTTTCTTTTGTCAAATTTCTTTGTTTTCTTGCTGCACTATTTACAGTGCAGTCCTTATGCAGTGAGCAGTGGGCTGTTTTTTAATTGCCCCCACTAGTTTCAATGAGGTTGTAAGGCTAAATGTGGCAGAATATGGCTCCTAATCCAGTAATTCTACTATTGAATCTACTTGTATGCATGACTGTTTTGATTGGCAGTAAAGTTTGATTCCTTACATTTTAGTGGACAGAACTTAAAATGTGTGCAGTATTAAGACTCTTTGAAAGCTGCTGCATGTATTCCTGGTTTCCCATAGTTTATTTTTAAGATTTATTAAGAAATATTAGCAAGAACTTTGTTGCAAAAATAATAGTTTTTCCTTTCTTTTCTGTTTTGTTCTAATTTGATGTTTTAATGTGTTGGAATTTTTATATGGCTTTTTAGGCTGCTCTGACTAAGCTGTAAAGGACACATTTCTGCAGTAAATTTCTTCAGCTTTCTGAGCTTGCTTTCTTTCATTGATCCTGGTTGCTGCTTGTTTCTCCTGCTCTTCTTCCCATGAGCAATTGGTGTTGGGTTCTAGGCAAGATGAGTGTTCCCTAAGTTTCTCTGTATCAGCCAAGAAATTAAGGTTTCTGCCAGGACAAAATGGTACCATTTTCATAATTATACACATATGCTTTTGTAGCCAAGGACTTTTTTCACATAGTTATTTACGAAAATTGAGTATGGGACTGTTGACATTTACAAAAATGTTGCATGTAAGTAGCAGGCTTTAAATGCAATTTTGTTTTTTCAAGTTACATTGAAAAGGACTTGAAATTTCTTGGGACTTTGCTCACTAAATGAGCTGCCTCACTTAACAGTTGGAAAACATTTTTTTTTGCACTGCAGAATTGCCTGGGTTCAAAAGGTTTTCTCGTGTTTTCCATGAACTTTAGACAGTTGTATGCAGCAAAGCTGCTGCCGAGTCAGTGTGGGCTTTACCAAAATGAGATTTCTGTCTTGAAGGGACTTGCACCACAGCAGCTTTGTAGAGGAATTTGCATGTGTGATTAGATTTGTTAATGAAGTTTCCTGACTGAGGCACAAATCACGGAATTGTGTTCCAGCATTTGAGAGCATGAGAAGCAATCTGTGGTGAATTGGCAATGGAAAGAAATGCTGGTAAAGGAGTGTTATGGGTAGAACTCTAAATGGGATTCACTTACCAGTATTAAAAACTGCAAGGTAACACTCAGTAAATATTTTCTGGGTAGTTACCCTAACTTTTACTGACAACGCTTATGTTGTGATGATGAGAACGTGATTACTACTTGTTAATTGCTTTAATTTTTGGTTTGGTGGGTTTTTTGTATGTGGTTGTTTTTTTGTTTTGTTTTTTTTAAAAGAAGTTGTAGTCTGAAGAAACCAAGTACCTGCACGTGACTCTTTTCTAATTGACTTGTTTTCCTGGGAGCTCCCTGTGGTGTGCAGTTAAGCCCTGTGCTTTGTGCTGGCAGGACTGGAATGTCAACATTCATGAATAAGAGCCTCAGATGAGAAGAGATTTAAATAGTCCCTGGAATGGGCTGTAAGCTTCCAGACACTTTGTTTTGTAGCTGTTCTCCCCCTTGGTTAAGACTGTTAGGAAGGGTCCTTTGCTTCCTATTAGAGCTCTTTCCCCACCCACCCTCTTTGCCCTTTGTAATCTGTTTTTGCTGATGTTGGAAAGTGTGTCAATGGTGTGAAAGTGTAATGTTCTCATATCTAAACAGCAGTAGTTGAACTACAGGTACTCTGTTTTTCCCAAGAGTATTATGGCTATGGTTGTAGATCCTAAACTCCAGTTATGCTGTAATTTCAAGAGTTTAATTCTTGTATTCTGTAGGATTTGGGGGTTTTTATAATGACAATTAGAGTGACAGTTTGTGCTGCTTCTTACCCTTCTGCTTGTGTCTTACATTTTTACTTAAATTCAAACCTATTTTTCAGGTTAGAGACTTAGCTGTTATGATTGCAGTGTCCAGTGGATTGATGTCCTCATCCTGAGGTTTTTGAGAAATTACTGAAATACAAATCACACGTTTGCTCCATTCCATTATTGAATGGAGGGGTTTATTGGTGTTTCTTGGCTTTGCATTCAGTACTTTGTACAACATATGCACTTAGTCTGCTGCTTGTGTGCCAGGTATTTTTTTTCAGAAGTGACATTCTGTTTAAAATAAGCCAAGGAGTGCAGAAGCAGAATGTCAAATGGTGTGCTTACATGTGCAGTTTTATCCTCTCTGCAGGCATCTCTCTTGCATTCTGTGACCAGCCTTAGCTGTGCCCTAGTGTTGTTTTTCAGGACCCACCCACATAGTCTTGGTGAATGACTGACTTTGCACACCACAGTTTCCCTTGGCTGGCTGCTTCTCTTCTGTAGCTTGGTAGGATGTGTTTGATGGTTCCCACCTCGTGGTCTGCTTGGTGTCTGCTGGGGCTGCACATGTGCTTCTGCTGGGCACTGTTGGATGGGTCCTTGTTGTTTTCACACGTGGTTGGGGTGGCAACACAGCCAGGGCAGAGGTGGCTTCAGTAGTCCTGTCCAGTGTTGTGTGGTATCACTGCAGCTGGCAGCTGAGGTACTGTGACCCCACAGGCAGCCTTAACCTGAATGCCTGAGATCAATTGTTTGGACATTTTGCAAGGTTATCTTTTAATTCAGACCCTTTTGATGGCTCAGCACAACTGAAACACTGATGGACCTCCATACAAGGGTGGTGAGTGGGAGGAGGTTTCTCAGGCTGTGATTTCACATACTTTTAAATGGCCATAAGCCATGCTGCTGGTAAAACAACTCATTCTTGCTCTTGTACAGAACACTTGCTTTATTTGCAGGTGAAATGTCCCATATTGCCAGTGCTCTGGCTCTGGTGCTGTGCGTCTGCTCCCAGCAGGAGCATGCACTCACTCACCTTGCTCAGCCTGCAAGGGGAGCACTGCAGTACTCACTGTACAAGGCTGCTTTGTTTTTGTTGGGAAAGTGTATGCAACTTCCCACCTCTGCTACCTCAGAGACAGGAGATGAGTCAGTGCCTTTGTTTTGCTTGACTCTATCAACAGCTTTTGCTTTATTATCTCTTGTGAGAGGAAGGAAGAGAGCTTTCCTGTAGTGAAGAAATTAGGCAAAGATTGCTATTGCATGAGCTGCTGAAACTTCTCTGATCTTTCTTTGTGAAGAATAAAAACTTTGAGTCCTTATCCAAGATTTTACGGGACCCACAATGCTTTAATTGGATAAACATCAGGCTGTTTTTGATGTTGTATCATCTCTTCCTGTTTCTTGCCTTGGTGACTTGTTCTACACTTGTGACTATGCTCAACTTTGTAGTATCAGACTTGCCATAGCGAAGGTGTTTCTAATAACTCTCATAGGTCTGATGCTAATTTCTCCTCTTACTGTGAGTGCTCAGTCAGCTCCTCTGCCTCTTCTGGAGTTCATGTAAAAACAGCTGTGCTGAATATGGCATGGGCTTGCTCAGCTCCATAGTCTAGCAACAGCCAGAAGAAAGCATCTTGGCAAGAGAGTAAGGACTGAGAAAAACACAAAGGTGTAGAGGCTCAGCTGCCAGATGTTTGCAGCTCAACATACTTCCTGAACCAGACTTTTTTTGAGTTTGTCCAGTCTTCATCTGAATTTAGGCATCCTCAAAACTCCGTGGTAAGGAAGACTGTGTCTCTGTGATTCTGGGAGATCTGCCACCGATCAGCTTTGCTGGTGATGGAACAGGGTAGTTTTGTCTAAAGAGGATGTTAAAATTGTTCCTTATACACCCTGCAACCTGTTCTGTCTGATACAGAAGCAGTTGTGTATTTAAAGACCCCAACTTGATTGTCTATGGATCACTTTTCTTTTTCGCTGCCTGAAAAGCAACTTTCTGCCCTTTTCCCCTGCCACCCCTTCTAAAAGATTTGGTATAGAATAGTAGAGAAACTGTTGCAACTATCTTGATTATTTCAAATTTTTCTATTCATAAGATACTGAAACATGGTATGATTTCCTAGTTGCATCCAGGTGTCTTTAGATTTTAAATGTAGAGGCTTTTTATAACTACTTTCTTCAGAAGACTACAAGAACTGCAGTTCATTCTGAAGTTGTTTGTTTCCTCTTTCATTTGGTCATTCTGTCTTACTCCTGCAGATCCCTGGCCAGGTTTGCACCTTGTGCTTTGAGGTGTTTTTTCCTTGAAGCCAAGAAGAGAGAAATATGAAAATATGAAAAGATAGAGATACTTACCCAGCCAAGAATTCCTCCTGTTACCAGGTGCTTTTTAGGTTCTAGAACTTGACTGTGGAGACTGCATGTATATGTAGACATGCATTATCCTGACAGCTAGCTGATAGATATACTACTTGTTCATCTTCTCCCCATGAGATCTTGAAATGGTGAATTAGCTGATTAGAAATGTGATATTTCTTCTGCTGGAGCACTGTGTGAAGCAGTGTTTATCTTTTGTAGGTTTGGAAACTTCACCCCAGCCATTAATGTAACCAGTGCAGGAAGTTGTTTTGATGGGCTGGGGGAAACACACTTACAGTGGGTGTTTTTTTTCTGTTGTGTGGGGCTTGTTTTCTTTTACCCAAACACCCCATGCCTTCTCAAGCCCTGAAGATGTGCTTTGAGATGCTTTGCTTGAGGATATATCTGTAACTTTTTGGCTTGGTACTTGGTAGCTGCCTATAGAGGATCATTTACTGAAAAGGTCAGTAGGATAATGTTTAAGCTGTGGCTAATGTTGTTCTTCATTCTGACCTGCCATCCTGTGATCCTTCTTTTCTTCCCACTGATCCTGGGGGAGATTTTTGCTGGCAGTCACTAGAAATTAATAGTGGTGAAGCTTTCTTCTCCTTTATGACCCTTGACAGTAATAATTCGAAGTACATCCGCAGTGCAGTGCCATTATACTGGAGTTTGCTGTTAAAAGTGATCTGATTTTTGTGTGTGAAGCACACGTGTAATGTGGCTGTTGTGTGAACAATGCATACTTACTTGGTAATTTCTCTTGGGTAAGTATCTGTGTTTTTTTGCATCATATTTATTTCAGAATTGTTTGCCTGTTCTATCTGGTCTTGCACTTCTTGATAAGAATTTTTGCATAAGACTTTCTTCGGACATTGTTCCTTTTTCCTTTTGTCCCAGATAATTTCACTGGGGCTTAAGACGCAAGATCAGTTCTCAGGGACACCAGGAAAGGGAAACCTACCTGATTCTTTCAACTACTATTATTATTTATACAAACACTTGTGTTTTTTGTCTTTTCAGGCAGAGGCCGAGGAGAAAGCGGTTTCTACCAAAGAAGTTTTGATGAAGTGGAGGGTGGATTTGGGCGAGGAGGGGGCAGGGAAATGCACAGATCACAGAGTTGGGAGGAAAGGTAACAGAACTCTAGCCCTTAAAGTTTTTTACACACATCTGTTCAGCTTTCATTTGTGCCTTTTGACTTCATAAAAACACTTTAGGAAAGGTAATTAGAGTTATATCTGTGAGTGAAGTGTCTGAATTTCTAAGATGGAGTCAAACACAGTGATGTTTCTTGAGGCTCTGGAGAAAGTAAAAAAATATTTCTTGCAAAGAATTTTTCTGCTGAGTTCCTGGGAAGAAGGAGCTAACTGCTTTAAGAGAACATAAATTATGACAGTTGCAATGGAAGTGCTGGTGCTAAGGATTTGCTTCAGTTCTAGTCTTGACATTGTTTGCAGTACTTAGGGCCACATTTGAAAACATACCCAGTTCCCAAGGGCCGTGTGTGTATTGGTGTTCCTGAAAATTTCAGTTGTCACTTGGACCTGTAAGGGTGTTGTCCATCAAGCTGTGATTTTAAAAAAGTTCCCACCAAGTAAAGAAAACCAGCAAAACCTATACCTAAAATGAGCTTTTGGAGTAGTTCCAAAACCTTATTTGAAACTTCTATTCTGCCTTTCTAGGGGAGACAGACGCTTTGAAAAACCAGGGCGAAAAGATCCAGGTATGGTTTTGTTACTGTGTGGGCAGAAAATGGGAGGGTGGAGCAGGGTGTGTTTGGGGGAAGGGACCTGTACATATATCAGCCTTTCTTATTGCTCCGAGTGCATTGTTGATACAAGATTCGTGCTACTGTGCCAGGTTGCTACGTGTGTTCTCAAAGCGTTGTTTCTCTTGCTTTGTGTTGTTCTCACTATTGGACATTTAAGCGTGGTAGATCAGAAACCTGTGCAGTAAGTAGGTTCTGTTTATTTAATTCAGTTGTGATGTCTACAACTGGAACTAAGTTTCTGTACCTCTGTGAAAGAAGCCTTTTGCTGATGAGCAGGCGTGCTGTGCTAATACGCCTTTTTTCAGTGCAGCTTTAAACATTCCTGGTGTGGGCTGTTTTGGTACCCAGGACTTCCTGACCATTTGAACTTGAATTGTTTTGAATGCTTGCTAATGTGAGAGAGATCCCAGCTGTGTCCTGAGGTTCCCATGCTGATGGATTTACTGTTGATCAAATTAGTTAAGTCATCATCTGAGCCTCCTGTTCAGTCTGGTTATCTGTTCTTCTGTCTCTTGTTCCTCCTCTGTTCAGTTTCTGAAATGCTGCACACTGGCCGTGTTCTGACAGAATGCTGGACCCTTAATTGTGGCCCAGTACATCTGAGCATCCTGCTAAGCTTGAGATGGAATGGGTTTATCATCTTGGAGATGGAACACAGACATTCTAAGGATGGTGGAACATCAGGGCAGCTCTGGCTATCTGGGAACTGCAGTGACTTTTGCTGTGCGGGCTCATGTGCTGCTTGTTCCCTGGTCTCTTTCTCCATGGCATGTTTCCATGTGCATGGAGTACAGTTCTGCCTGCTGAGAGCTTTTGAACTACTAAGAGCTTACTGACAATGTGTCTTCTCTGTTTAGGACCCAAGGAGTCTTGGCTACATACCCTCCTTGGTAATATGCTGAGAAAGCAAAGATAAGAAGAGATAATTGCAGGTTGAATTTAAAGACAACCCCAAAGAGATCCAATTGCAATTAGAAGTTGACAGGAATGTATTTTAGTCCCTGTATAGCTGTTGGTATTTTTGCAGTAAGAGTAGCATAAATTGCCATATTTATAATTTTCCAGATTACCATGGTGACATGTGCCATAGGAGTTTGCTTTCAACGCCCTTCCAGTCCTCTCTCCATGTAGGAATTGATGTTCACAGCTTCTAAAGGGTGCTTTTATTTTTCTGCTTGTTAAGTTGAATGTCACAAAATCATGATGTGTATGTTTTCCCCATTGTCTCCTTTAAAAAGAGGATACTTCTAGAAAATAATTTGATATTGGTCAGAGATTGACCAGTTTTAAATGTCAATAGTGAAACTTCAGACTTTCCATTTATCTTTATATTCAGAATTTTTTTTAGTAGAAAATGAAAATGGAAGAAAATAAGTACTACTGAGATTTCAGGACTGCATTATTTTACCAAAAAATGGATGTAGTAGTAGTATCTACTACAGTTGATTTAGTTTTATTTATTTAGCTCCTTCTTGTTGTGTTTAGAAATACAACCATTCCAGTTCCAGGCTATAGAATTACCATGTTTCTGATAAAGACAGATAAAAATATTGCATATTGGTATAGGATCAGATGTATTTGTCAGTTGAAATTGAGGAGAATTTACAGTTTGCAGAATGTCCTTACAGAGGTTGACTTCTGCCAGAGGTTCATCTGCAGCTAGTGTAGAGCATTTTGTGTTTGTAGCAACTGCTAGTGATCAGGGCTATTGAATGCATCTTCCAGGAACTGCTCCCTAGGGAAGATGGTGTCCTCGATGCAGTTTGTTGGATGCTCGTTGTGAGAGATGATGTGTTTCTTCTCAAATTACGAATCTTTTTGAGTACCTAATTGCTCTTCTTTAGTCCCTTGTATTTCTCTGCTACTCAGTATGAGAGGCAAAAGACCTTCAGTCTTTCTGGAGTTTTATTGTAAAAATATTGTTTTAACAATAATATTGCTATGTTAGAGGTTAATGTTGCAGTAAATGGGAAGACCATTTCTCTCCCCTTTACTTCCAAAGAGAGATAAGGTGGAGAGCACAGAAATATTGATAGAACCTGTTGGTCTGTTCTGACTCAAACCTTGGTCAATTACAAGTAGCTATTGTTATGTAATGGCTTTCCAATAACAAAATATTTTGAGTGTGAGAGGGGGATACAGATGTGCCAGAAGTCCCAGCTTAATGGCAAGCACTAGTATCCCCACAAAGCTATGGAAGCTGAAGGGAAAGGAATTGACATACAGGTTATAATTCAGGCTCACATGCTTTACCAAGTGCCTGTACTGGTTTCTGTTACCTTGGTTAAACTTAGTTTAGGATTTTATTCTATAATTTTACCATGCTTTGTTTTTTCCTTGCTGTTTCATAGGGCCTTGGATTCAGATTACATAATTTACTGAGTTGCCAACTTTCTCATGTTCTTTGTTCTGGATGATCCTATTAGAGAATTATTAAGAGATCAAATATTTAAACAGTTCCTGGGTATTTGTAATGGAGGACAATGCAAAGAACCCTCAATTAAAAGATTTAAAAAGTAATAGAAATTTAACAAATACTTCTCAAATGTGGTCAGTATGCTGTTCTTAAAAATTAATGATTGCTTTTTCAGTGCTCGCAACAGTTTGCAAGGTCACATTTGACTGATTCTCAGCATAAATAGTATCTGTTCCTGGTTTAAGCATGCAAATTGATGATTGCCAAAGTATTTGCAAGTTTCTCTTGCAGATTGTCACAGTTCTGACAGACTTCACTTAGAACCCAGATTGTTTCTGGGAGGTTGAGGCCATTAGCAAAGAAAATGAGCAAGTTGCTTGCTTGAGCATGTCTGTCTTTTCATAAAAGCTGCTTAATTTTCTGTGAAGCCTCCTGACTAATACCAGCTTAGTAGCTGAAGGGATTTGGTTTGTTACCAGCAGTTACAAACTGGTAGTGTATAATTGTTATGTAGTTTAAACCAACCTGTTGGTAAGTTAGTTGTGGAACCTGGTTGAGTTCTGTTTAATGTGTGGGTTTTGGTTAGGTTCAGAAGACTTGAATATAAAAGGTGTGTTCAAGTGGCTATAAAAAGGATGTTGAATTTCTTTGAATTGTACTTCCCCTCACTCTGCCTGGCTTGTTCTCCTGCCATTCCTTGCTGGCAGGAGGTGCATTCACAGAAGGCTCATCACCAGTTTGCCCTTGCTGTGCTAAAGCATGGAGTGCTCTGTTGGCGCATCAGAGCCCATCAACAATTTTCCTAGGCTTCTTCTCCAGCTGGGGCCATGGCATATTTTCAGTACTTTCAGACATCCATGGTTCACCAGTTCTCTGGAACTGTAAAAGCAATATTAATGTATTTTCTGCCCTTGTTCTGAGGTAACTATACAGTTCTTTGTCTAATTTGCTTCTGCAGTATTATTCAGCTTTGCATTACAAAATGTAATATTTGAAGATTGCATTTAGCATATCCTAACAATGTATTTTTTCTTTATACTTGCTGTTGTACTTCCTTTTAAACCAAATCTATAAAGAGAAAATTATTTTAAAAACAGGACAACTTTAAAGTATCAGGTCATGTAGAAATCAAACAAATCAGCCCACCTTTTATTAGATGTGAATTGAAATTAGAAATAGCTTTGTCTACCTTTGGCTCTAAATGAGATTATAGTCCCATGTGATACATGGAAAAAACAATGCCTCACCCAGAATACTGTCTAAAAGAATATTCAGTACTTCACACACAGTGCTGCCCTATTTCAGCCTTGACACGAGAGTCTGTTCTACTGCTTTTGCACTGGTTTTTAATTTGTAGGACTCTTATCAATGTCTTACATTGATAGAGAATGTGGAAAAAATGCAAGGTATAATTAAAAATTATTGGTGTTGACACAAGGGTGGAAAAGGGCTCTTTAAACTGTGTATGAGTCAACAACTAAAACTGTGATGAAAAGGGATGAAAGCAGTGTTAACTTGCTATTGTGCTGCTCTACAAGCTCCACAATAATCATGAATGTTTGTTAATAGAATTAAGTTTGAAAAAGATTTTGGAAGTGTCTGTGATAAATCAAATCTGTCTGAGGTCTGCAGTGGGGGAAGGCAGCACTTGAACTATTTTGGAATGAGAGCTCAGTTGGAACAAATGTGACCCTTCTGCCTTTTTCCCCAGCCGTGTGTGGAATGCGTCTGTGGGGTGATTCCCCATTTCCCCAGACCCTAAACCAAAGTCGCTTTTTGCCAGCCCCGTTTGGGGTTATGAACACACTTCAGTGAACAGTTTTGTGATTTGAGAAGAATTCAGTGTAAACTCTCTTTAGATAGCTTGAGTCCATTTTTCCTGCTGCTGACCACTGGGGTGAAGTCAAGAGGAAGAATATTTGGTACTGTCTTACGCTATTGTCAGTGAAAGTTGCTTTTTATGCCATCTGGGTTTCTGGGAAAAGTCTTTTACTTTTGAAGGGTAACTTCATTTTCATTCTACTTGAGTGTTCAGGTATGAACACCTAGTAGGCACTGCTTTTGTTGAGAGCTTGGAAATAGTTATCCATCATTGTGTTTTTCCTTTAGCATCTTAAATTATTTAGGAACTTCAGAATGGCATCTTAATTGCACTAGGTTTACGAGGCACTTAAATACAGAAGTCTCATGTATAGTTCTGATTTTTTATTTCAAAATTGATTCAAGTGTCTCTAAATATTTTTTGTGCTGTGTGTACAGGCAACGATTGATGTTAGAAAGCATAAAATATCAATGGATGCAGTTCTCATATATATAGTGCTTCCTTCTGGGTCAGATATACTTGAGACAAGCAACGCAAAGGTGAAAATATGTGGAATGTATGGGCCTTTAAAAAGACCCCTACATTCATTCATTAAAAACAGTATTTTTTTTTTTCCACTGCTAAATAATTTATTCAGTGTTTTCAAATGAGAAAAAATTTCCATTGCGGTATTTGTCATGTACACTCAGATTTTTTGATAGTGTCTTCATAGACCTGTCTGGGAGTGAGATGTTCTCTTATTTGGCAGAATGAAGAACTGCACTTAGTATTTACAATTTTGCTTAATAAGCACAGCCAGAGTGCTGTTCACTGCCATGAGAGATTGGGAGGACTTTCAGTCGTCTGAAAAATGATGTAAGTGTGTATTCCCAAAGAGCTAAGAGAATAGAAAAGCTAGGCTCTTGGATGAACAGAGTTACTTATACCAGAACTCATGTGTTTGCTGGATGACCCCATATTGTTTTCTGCGTTTGTTTTGTTGTCCATTTTGTCATAAGCTGGTTAATTCTGACTTTGGTCAGCTTTGGGAGTTTTGAAGATCTCTCCTTTCAGGGTCAGTGCGGCTTTAATCATAGTCTGGTGAGTTCAGCAGATAGCTCTTCTAATTTCCCAGGAATTAGTACTGTGATTCATGCACTGAGTGGTTAATGCAGCCTCTCCTCAGTGGGCACACTTCTCTTGCCTCGGTATATTACGTTGTAATCAAAAGGATCGGACTACAAGAGAAAGATCACTAGAAGATGGCAGGGCAGGCAACAAAGTAAGTTTTTAAATGGAACCCGCAAGTTTAATGTTATAATAATTAAAAAAGCACAAAGTTCAAGGTCTGTTCTCTCTACTCCGTGAGGCCAGTCTCAGAGAGCTGGAAGCTGTCGGTATGCTGTCCATTGATGCGGATCTCCTTGTCAGTCCTTTTTGGACTCTTGGAGTCAGCTGCAGCTGGGAGCTCAGGAATAGTCTTGTCAAAATTCTCCATCTTGATCTGGTATTCACCTTTGGCATTGCGGGCTAGCAGGGAGGCGAAGCGGTGGTACACCAGGATCTCTGACGGGAGATAGGATGTTCTCCTGTGACACGTTTCTCCTGTGCCGTCCTGCACAGCTGACAGGAAGATGACCAGCTCAAAGTGGTGAGGAGCTTCTCTTTGAAGGAGAGCAGCCAGCGGGCTGGATGCAGTAATGGAGTGGTAGTAGGTCAGTGGGAAAATGAAAAAAGGACACTCGTCTGCAGTGACACTGTCCAGGTGGAAGTCAATGCTAGTTTGGTGCAGCTGCCCACTCTCTTGTTCTTGGTAAAGTATAGCAGAGATCTGGACACTGGTCAGGGGGCTGGAGCGAGTGTTGGCCACCTGGAACATGAGGTGCGGCTTCCCCTCGGTGTGTGTGACCACGGCGGAGCGTGAGAAGCGAATGGAGAGTGCCCGGTTCTTTGGTCGTGCGATCTTGGCCACGAAAGCACCTGGAGCATGGGAAAGAGCAAACTCAGTGTGGGCACAGGGCCTGGGCTGGTTCCCTGCAGGCTCCACTGGAGCAGAAGCAGGCTGAGGCTGCAAAGACCGTGATTGAAAACTTCGAGGTTGGCATTATACTAAACAGCTTTTGTTCAAAAAGGTATAGCTTCCCTAAAATGCGTATTTTTCTAAATTATGTTCACTTACTAATACTTGGAAGTTAACTGTAGCTGTAATTGCCCCAACTTACTGTAATTGGTAATAGGAACTGATCTTCTTATGTTACACTGTAGAAGCTCTAATACACAGTAAACTAATCTGTGTATTTTCAAAGTATTTTGAATTACTTTAAACATGAAGAATATTTTAAGTAACTTAAAATACCTTAAAATAGCTGTGACAGTGTAAAAACTTTCATTACGTTGGGTACTGAGGAATACATAAACACTGACGTAAAGATCAATGAAGATAGCTCAGTTAGACAAAAGCATACCTTAAAAGTCAAAACAAATTGACTTTAAATATTATGATTATATGGTAATAGCTGAAGAGAGAATAGTATAAGAATTAAATGGTTGACAGTGATATGCAGTGATCCACCACAAGTATTTTCCAATAAATAGTGAAATTCTTAAGTCCAGATATTGATAACACCTTATTTGTCTTTTGTTGATTAAAGATACTTAGCTTTTAGTACTACATAGCTGAAATCTTGTCATCCTTGTAGTGGCTACCTTGATTGTTCTTTCATATATCAAAATGAACAGTATTTATTTCTAGCTCTATTCTTAAATCCAGTTGTTACACCTATTGTGTGTAAAGATGCAGTAGGAAGGATTACCTGTGATGAAGGCTTCTAGCATGAGCCCCAGGACCATCTGGATTGCCAGCAGTGCAATGGCACTGGGACAATCCCCACTTGGGAACATGGTGCCATAGCCAATCGTGAGTTGTGTCTCCAGCGAGAAGGAGAAGGCAGCTGTAAAACTGGTGATATACTTGACACATATAGTGTGGTTGTCAGGTGGAGCATCGTGGTCCAGCTCCAGGTCCCCATTCATCTCAGCCAGCAGATACCAGAGCACTGCAAAGACCAGCCAGTGAATGACAAAGGAAGCTGAGAAGACGAGCATCATCCACCTCCAGCGCATGTCCATGAGTATCCCCCACACGTCTCGGAGGTACGCCGCACCTCTGCCTTGGGCACCGGCCGTCTGGAACGTGCTGTGTCCATCCTTGGTCACCAGCCTCAGGTATCTCTGAGTCAGGAGGGGAGCGCTGGATTTGGTGTTGTTGCCCTCTGTCGTATCTGTTGTCATCTTCTAGAAAGGAGAAGAAAGGAAAAAAGGTGATACGGTGCCACATATTTGTATTTTGCCTAATGTTCACAGCTTCTGACACATCAGCAGGGGTAGGAATACTGCAGCCAACAAAGGAGGGCTTATACATTGCAATCCAGAGAAGATTAAGTCAGGAGCCTGGAGAGGAATTTACCACTGTTTGTGGTAATACTTTGGTAAAAAAGATTAGGTTTAAAAATCTGACTACTTCTCAAATTCTCCCTGCTTAGTTGTTTAAATATAAATTTCATACTTCACCTTCCTAAATTTACATTGGAGTCACATGCTTTAATTCTTCGAGGTGAGTGGGATGTGATTATGCATATTGTGTGTGAAAAGAAACTGAATTTTGCTGATTATATCAGATGTTCTAACTTCATTTGAGCAGAGTATAATAATTTACCCATACTATTATGAATACTATTAAAAATAGTATAGTACTAAGGAAAGAATGTTTATTATATTATTTCTGTAACATATTTATGCATTTTAGGACAATGCTGTACTTTAGCTACTAGCCCTGTCTGAGTCTTCTAGCTCAAGAATTGTTTGCTGTCTGCACCCACCATTTCCAGTTAAACAGAATTACAGTATTCAGGGCAGAACTGTTTCTGGGAGTCTGAGACTGTTTATGTAAGGATCAGGTAAAAAGAGGGCAGCAGACCAGTACAGAAAATACACTGAGACATAATTTCCAGTCTAGTCTGCCTGAGCAGTACAATTTTTATTAGTGACTAAATAAAATAGGACAGCAAGCATGTGGGAATTAAGGTGGAATTGCAGATGTGGGAAGCAAAGAGCTGGTGAATGTCTTTTGAAAAGACAGTGGTCACTCAAATGCATACATTTTATAAATACTGGATGTTTAAAGTTCACCTGGGACAGATTAAAATTAACTACAGGTTTGTGTAAAGTAGAGACTTCATGGTGTACAACTTGTTTAAAGAAGGTTGTGAAGAAGCTTGTTTGTAGAACAACAGAGTATTAAAAAATGTAAATTCTGCAAATGATAATTATACATGGTGTATTTAGTCAGTTTTGTTTTCCTATCAGTTTTGTTTTCCTTTGAATAATGGCTGTTTCAGTCTATTTCATTTTTTTGTAGAGGAATTGGATTTTTCCCTTCCAACAGTGCCATCTTAGTTTTCTCTTGAAATGCATTAGAAGTGAGGATCCTGAAATTCCGAATGAATTTATGGTACATGAAAATTTGTCTTGTGATCTTTGATCCCATAGACCAGCAGTTTACATGACTGCTTAATCTTCAACCAAATTTAAGTGACTACAGAACATTCTCTCTTGCTTTTACTTGTGTTTAATGCCTACTGAGAGATGAGGATTGACATCACAGTGACTATTTAGCTAAGGTTTTGTTTTTCTTCTGTAGCTTCTCAAAACCATCCAGGTATTACTTGTATCCATGTCGTAGTCAGAGGGAGATAGAATAGATAGATGATGCCCTGAGTGGAATTTGGTGGTTTTCCCCTTATTTTTAATTTTCTAGTTCACATCTCCCAGGAGGAATATTTTGAAACTATTCTCTGTGTGAGAGACTACAGTGGACTTAGCGAGGTTCTGCTGGCATATGGCACCAGGCTACTTTTCTTGGGGAATTTTGGTTGTTGTCCATCCAGTTTATAGCATGGCCCCCCACCTTCACTGAGTTGGCTCTTCAGTCTGCTGCAGTCTCCCTGAATGGCAGTTCTCACTCCTCTGTACAGTAACCTGAATGCAATCATACATGCTTCAGTAATCCAATGATTAGTGACTTGTCTGTAGAGCACAGTCCTTGTGTTAAGATTTAGATGAGCCCTTCTGGAGGCCTTGAAGGAGCTGGAAAATATGGGGACTGAGCTGAAAATGAGCCTGAACAGTGCCTTGGTTTTATCTTCTTGGAGTAAGCAGGACTCGCATGAAACATTCCCTTGTTTGAATAGAGAACACTTACAGAACAAAATGCCTCTGAGTGCATGATGCCTTCAAAACAAACCAGCAAACCAGTAAAATCCCAAAGCAGTGAAACACAACCAAAAGCCAAGTGTGTGTTTTTCTTTAAATTCTTGTGCTTTGAGGGCAGGATCCGCTTTGTAGACTCTAAGCAATTTGGGTTTACAAAACAAATACATGTAGTGAAAATGATTCTGATGCTGACTGTGGTGTTACGTACATTAAGAAAAAAGGGAAAACATTCCTAAGATGGTACATTTTTTTTGGCTGCACTTCAGATCTTCACACAAGTGCTAAGGCAGTGTGTTTGAACACTACAGTCGTAAAATAAATGCTGTCAGCATTGTAGGGTCTCAGATTTGTTGATTAAGGAGCTTCTTAGGGTGGTGATTAATCACTTAATGTTGTCTTAAACTCTGAAAAAAAATCAGGTTCTTTGGGATTTTTTCAATGGGGGAGGATTGATTCCTGACAGATTTTGAAGGCACTTGAGAAAGAGAACCTACATTAGCCCCCAACAGCACACTTCAGAACAGTCCTGTGTCTCTGCTCCTTGAGATTCTCAAGCAGGTGAGTTTGCATTCTGAGGTTAACCAGGTTATGCACTGGTATAGTGCTCTGATTTTTCTAGTTTAGGACTGTTGAAAATGTTAGTTTTCTATTTCAGTGGCAGGGATAGCATTGGAAATGCGTAAGCTTGAATTCCAAAACCCCTTTTTTCGAACGCACTTGATGGATTAAGAGCCACAAGTCTTAGCTTCTTGGAGTGAGAAAAACAGATAAGAAACTGCAAATAGACTCTGAGAGCAGTGCACTTGGGTGAGAGTAAGAGGCAAAAGAGTAACTGCCCTGTGGGAAATAGCTTACCCAGGTTGGACGATCAGTCCTCTGTATTCTCAAAAGCAGAGGCAGTTTAAGAGCAGATGTGACTTTGAATTTAAAAAGTGTTAACATCTTCTGTATACTCTTTTCCTTGACCATAGTAAAAAAATACCAATACCTTCTTTCCTTGTTAGTGATAAATTAATGAAGTTATGAAGTACAGTTTGAACCACCTGATTGAATCCCCTGCCTGGCATGGTCTTTGAGGACCCCACGTTAATCCCAATTTCAGTGTATGTTTTAGGAAAGACATTCTACTTCGGCTTGAAAAGAAAAATGCTGTGTTTGTTGGAGGATGCTTGTCTCCACTATAACATACATGCACTGTTTCTCATCCAGGTTTATCCAGTGTTCTCTCTCAACAAAATCTCTCAACAACCTTTGTGTTATGTTATTTTGCTTTTCCTGGTTCCTGATTTATGCAACTGTGGAAGCTTTGGGGTATTTCTTATCCCTCCATCTCTCAGGTGATAGCCCCTGACTAGAAAGACAGGAACTGTCAGAAATCACTTTTCTAAGCCTCTTGTGGCATGCTGACCAGTCCTTTATTATGCATTTGCTGTGTCTAATCCTTCCTGTTTACCTTCTCTTGAAAGTGAAATTATCACACCAGTGTGTCTGTCAGTTCTTAGCTTTTTTTGGTTTTCAGTCTTTTTATCACCTTGTCCCTCATCCTGGCTTCTTTCTTCTATACACTCCTCTAAGACAAATAAAGGTAGGGTGAGTACTAATTTAAAAAAAAATCTCAGATTCCTTCTAGCTGTGGGACAGGTTCTAAGCTGACTTGACTGGCTGATGATTTATGTGTGATAAAACCTTGCCTTACCGCTTTGGGATGTTGCTTGCATTTCTGAAATTCATGATCCAGCACATGGATCTCCAGTGCTTTGCCTTTTTGATTGACGTCCTTGTGCTGTAACAGCCTTTATTGCATTCCTATTCCATACAACCTCTGATAGATTTCCTCTCCCTTCCTCTTGCTTAGCTTTTTCTTAGGACTCTGCTAGAGTTGCAGGGAAGCTCAGTTGGCAGTACTGTCTCCATTTTTGTTTGCTTTCTCAGTTGAAGGCAGTCAAGGTGACACTTTTAGCCTGTTCTCAGCTCAATACACAAATGCATCTGGAAACTTTTGAGGAGCCTCAGTTAGGAGTTGTGTTCAGGGGAGACTTCTGCAGTGTTGCCCTACTTGTCCACCTTCTAGTCTTAACAAAGTCTGTTCTAATTCACCTTGGAAGGGATTTGAAACAGTTTATGCTGTGCTGCTTCATTCTGACAGGAAAGTGGTTTTGAGGACCTGCTGTTTTCTGGGAGTGACCTCAAAAACTGCTTGTAACTGCAGCTTTATTTGAAGGTTTACTAGAACCCAGGTGGTGGCATGCCTATCTGGGAATGTGTACATTCCCTCTTGCCCTGGGTTTACATGATCGTATACAAGCTTCAGATTTAAACCTTGTCTGCTCTGAGCTGGGATTGTGTAGACAAGGGTGGATCTGCTGCTGCCTCTGTGCTTTGCAACAAGGGCAAACTAAGATAATTTTTAAAGGCATTTTTCATGCTATTAAAATGGCTATTTTGTATGTTCTTATTTTTAGATTACTGTGTATTTTTTTTTAGAATGAGTGGGCACCCTTGGAGATGCTCTGGCATTATTATTAGGAAATGAAGGTTTTTTTCAGTACAGATGACATGACTGGATCATATAACTTACATTAGGGGACAGTCTTAAAAATGTAGGGAGTAATTCAGCTTGAGAAGCTGCATTGGTTGAAGGCTTATGCTTCTGTTGTGAGTAGAGCAGTTAGCATTTCAAACATATTTGCCAGTTTGGTTTTGTAGCTAATGCCTCACTGAGATGAATGGAAGTAGTTTGTAACAAAAGTTACTTCTGAGCAGTGTGCAGAATTAAGATAAGTTTTCAGGACTTGTTACATTTATAAGTAGGTCTTGTGAAAATGGAAACTTGAATTTCTTGACCCCAAGTTACATTTTTCAAAGCAAGTGCCATAAAGGATAGTATGTGAGAGCCTGTACTTTTGACTCTCTGTGACAATTTATTGCAGAATGTACTTTAAAGAAAAGAGGTGGTAAAATAGGAGAGTATGTCTCCTTTTATAGTACAGAAAACAAGGCTGCTTATATACTTGATATTTGGGAAGCTAAATAATGCTCCATTTTATATATAGTGTATTTTCACATAAGTACTCTGAGGATCCATAGGAACACTAATTCTTGATTTTGAAGTAGCACCTGAGTGGACCAACTAGTCCGGCCACTTTTAGAGAAGCAGAAAAGCAACATTTAAGTAAAGTCTTGGTAAAGGCTTTAAAATATTCTATTATATATTGAATCCTTATTAAGAAATTTAAATGCAGAATTAAATACTGATAACAGATGAGTAGTTTGACAGTTACAAGGGAGGGTTTTATTTGATGTACAGCTGGAGTAATAGAAGTTTGCTGCCTCCCGTTTTTGTGGAGCTGTTTTTGCTGTTTTTGAAGAGCAGTCCTGCCCTGTGTGATGCAGACTTTCCCGTGGCTTGCCTAGAATGGCTAAGTTTTGCAGGACAGTGGAGTTCACTCCATGTCCATATGTGGTGTCCTGGGCAGTGGTGCTGGCTCACTGTGTGTCCATAAGCACAGGGATGAATGCATTGATTGAAAACTGTTGAAGTCTGAGATAAAATTGAAGATGGTAAAAAGTTTGAAGATGTGAAGCTTGTTTCTTTTGTGATGGAATTGGATGCTGAGTTATGAGTGTAGCGAGGTGAGGATGACTTCCTCATAATTCTTGGTGAATTTCATGACACCCAGCTGCTGTAGCTGGAGCTTGCAAATGCTCCCTGTCTGCACAGCCTTACCAGCACTTATCTTAAAAACTTTTTGAAAAAATACTGCATAAAGACTTTGGTTTTGCTCTCTGTGCTCTTAGGACTGTGGTCACCCGAGAGAGTATTTTCTTCTTTTTGAGGGGGAGAAATCAGCAACCATTTAATGTAAGTTGACGCTTAATTTAGCAAGTTTTAGAAGTAAAACTCTCTGCCCTGAAAATAAGTTTGATTTCTTTCATTAAAGAGTGACAGAACAACTCCAATTGTACAATAAGAAAGAAGGAAGAAAAAATATGATGGTTTTGTGTACTTACCAGTCTTCAGAGGGTCTTTGTGCAGGAGGAGGGGATAACCTGGGCTCCAGGAGGGAGATTCCTCTGGTCTGGTGTACTGATCCCAGCACTAGCGAGAAACTTCCCACAAGTGGTTGGTAGAGATTTAAAAAAAAACCAAACCAAAACCTTTAAAAATGGGTTTGTATGTCTCATTCCTGTGTTTATATGCTGGGGGGATTGGTTTCCATCTGAAGCTGATTTGATTGGTCATTTTGCCTGCAGGGGGGCTGGTTGGCTCTGATCATGTGGAAAAGAATGCTCGTTTGTTAGGAGCATTTCTTTACCCAACACAAACCCTTAGCAGCCAAGGAGAAATCCTCAAACACTTACTTGGAGAAAGGGTGCCTTCCCCCTCACCTCCTTAATCAAGATAATTTTTTAGGTTTGTATAACCTAAAGTTTTACATGAAAGTTGAAAAGGCCAAAATTTCCTTGGAATAGCTGGGTTAGAGAAGTTGGCATATTGCTGCTGAAAACCTACACTGTTCACTGATACCTTTTCTCTAACCAGTGTCAACTACTGTTTGTTTGGGTTAAGAGAGATACTCTTGTGTCTCACTGCTGCTCAACTTCTTCCTTTTCTGTTAGGTCCCAAGCTCTGGAATGTTAATGGAAAGGTGGATGTAGCTCATGGTGCTGCCTGTGGTCTCCCTGTGCAGGAGGGCGTTGCTGAATTGCAGCCTAATGCTGCTAAGAAGATGTAGACCTGGCCATTTCCATCTCCACATTGCTCCTTTGTGAAAACGTGGAATTAATCAGAGGATTTTGCTGAAGCCTAGGAATGAAACAAGGCAGATTAGGTGGCTTGCTGATTCCATGCAGCAGATGAAACCACTTTTGCTTAAGCTGTTTGCTCTTTCCCTCATGAAGTGAGAGGAGTTGTTGAGGGTATGTCTGAGCGAGCGGCTGCGCAGAGTGGTCAGTGTGCTTCCCTGCTGGACCAGCTCTGAGGACAGCTCTAGAGCACAGTACTGGTTCACATATTTTTTTTATCCCTTGGTGAGCTGCTGATGTGAGAGCTTTGACCGAACGTCAGATGTAAGAGGATCTGAGAAACAAAGGCTTTGGTTGTTTGCAGTAAAACTACTGAAGGCCTGCTGGGAAAATCATTAATGTAGACTTTCCTGCTTAGGAAACAAAATCCTCCCTATTTTTTCTTCCTTAACCTTCCCCCAACCCTGAATTGCAAAACATTAGTTTTTTGCTTCATTAGTATGGAACATTTTAATACATGTTCAGGCACAGCACCGAAAGTTAATAGGCATAGAGTGACTTTGAGAACCAGGGCAAATAATGTAGAGCCAGGGGACTTCTACCAGTGTGACAAAGCTGTAGGACAGTGTGCCTCACCCTTCACCCCTCCCTCCACTGCAGACAGCCTCTTAGTCACAAGTGGGATTTTGGTTTCAAACAGTATTTTCTTGGAAACCATCTTTGCAACTGTAGAAAGCATGTGCTGTGTGATCACTGATTTTCTAATCTAATTCAACTGAATGAGTTGGAAATCTTTACACAGTTGGTAGAGCAGGTGAAATTAGGTGCAGTGTGTGTTTTTCAGGTGTGTTATGGAATTGAACTCTTGCTGATTCCTTTAAAACTATTGGCTCACACTGGTGACAGAGATAATGGCCAATTTAGTGAAAAAACATGGAGTTACATTTGATAGTATATTTTTAAGACCTACTGTTGAGATTGAGATTTTATGCAGAGAGATTGAAAATTTGAAGCTAGAAAAGGGATTCAGAACTTCTGATCTGTCACTGGGAGTCACTTCATGGTATTTGTATTCCTGTGGTACTCTGTAGCATGTCCAGTAGTGTTCTAATGAGAAGACTCTAGAAGCATCATCTTAAGGACATTTATTTTATTCTTCTGTGAAATGAACCAAAAATGACTAAAAACCTAAAGTTATTTCAGTTCCTTTAAAAACACCGACTGCAAAGGTTTTTATTTTTATCTTCCTCCTGAGGAACTGTGTAGCAGGCTGCAGAAAGAGAGCAAGTTAAAGTACTTAATAGACTCTCCTGGCTCTTGCCCCTCTGCAGAGGAAACAGCAGTGCTGTCAGTCATTGCTTTCCTGTTTATTCTTTCCAGACAGTGAGTGTGGCGTAGGAAGCGTGGGCTGACAGCCTGGAGAACAGAAGTTATTTGCCATTCTGTTAGTAAGTCCTCTTCATAAACGTGTTACCATGGGGCCACATCCTTGAATCCAGTCTTGTAAAACACAGTCAGTATCCCTTCAAATCAGTGTGGCACAGCTGTAAGCTTTTCTGGCTGGATACCACTCAGCTCTGCTGTCTGCAGTTTTCTGTAAACACCATTGCTGGCTTTGTGACAGCAATGAACAGAGGTGCCCTTTTACTGCTCCTTCTCTTCAGGAAGTCCAGTCAATTAGTCCAAGGCAAAACCATAGATTGCATTTTAGTTTCTTTCATCCTTAAAACATTGCCAAGTCCTGACTCTGTGATCTAAGTCATTTCAGCTGAAATGATTGTTCTCAAATCTAGAAACAGTTTGCAAAGAATATGCTGGCACTTTGAATTTAGATGTAATCTGTAGGAATATTCCTGTATTCACTCAGCTCTGCTGTTTTTGTCACAGTGTTTTTGTCACTTGAGTGGCTTGATTTTTCTGATCTTTAACCTGTGACTGGTTTGTGCTTGTAAAGAACTAGTTTCTTGGCTGGTCTGTCTAATCTTCGGGATCATCTAACGCCAGACCTGTTTGGACACATACCTTGTTCTTTGACTGATCTTGCTGTGATGTCCAAGTACTAGAAACAGAAGTATGTCATGACATACTGCATTTTTTTCTCTTAATTCCACTGAATGTGGCATCAGAACAGTCTCTGATGTGACACATTGGAGTGCTGTGTTTGAAAAGGCTTTGGAACCACAGGTGATCCCGTCCTCAGATGAATATAATACTGACCCCTTATATTTGATTTTTTTCATTTCTACATTTCTAATGACATAGAATTTAAGATCAGAAGAGGAGCAGGATCCCACTTGAGTCTGATCTTGGCAAACAGCATTTGATGTTTTGTAACCTCTACAGAGGTGTGTTTCAAACCCCATTTTGTGCAAGTTCAGCATACAAAACCTGACTTTGATAGTTCAGTTCTTGGGAACAAAATCTGCTGTCCTAAGGAGTAACAGAACCTGAGTTGACTTGGTTTGACTACAGCATGAGTAGATGTGCAGTGGGGCTAAAACCTGGATATACAGTGACGATGCAGACTTCACAATATTCTTTAAGTAACCTTTTTTCCCTAAATGTTTTTGGAGGAGTGGAGCAGAACTTGTGAGCTGAGAGCTTGTCTGTGTTAAAGAGCAGTCTCTAGAATCAACCAAATTTACAGTGGAAGGGAAGAACATCCCCTTTTTTTGATTAGTTGGTAGAGTCTAAAATCTCTCAAATTAATGCTACTGAGTAACTATCAGGTAATATCTGTGAGTCTTTTTGAAAATAATAGACGTATCTGTAAAAATATTACTTCTTGTGTTTTAAAATAGTGATTCGAGTAACTTTTTCGGTAACTGTTCTAGTGAGAAAAAAATTAGTGTCTTGTGCTGCAAAATGAAGAATATTTGATCTCTCTTCCTCTTTGTAGCACTTGAAAAATAAATTCAGAAAGAATGAGGCATTTTCCTTGTTGTCTGGGACTTAGGCTCCCCTGGTCTGTTGGGTTGCAGCTCTCTCCTGTGCACTTCTCTGTGTTTTACTACCGACTGACTCGGCTCTGTAGCTTGCCTTCAGCTTTTCTACTATGGGAAGCCCATCCAAGGAGCAATGGTGAGAGGCTTACCTGTGCTCTCTTACCATAGTCTGCATTAAGAGATCTAGATACCTAAAATGAAAAAAACCAAAATCCCAAACTTAGACTTTTCTGTCTGGCTTGTTCCTTTCCTTTTTTTTCCATGAGGCATGGGAAAACAGAATGTGGCTGACATTCATCTGCAAAGATTCATCCACTCCAGATAAAAGAAGTTGCCAGCATTGCATGTACCAAATGAAGGGAGTTTGGGGGCCTCCAGGAATTTTATTTGGAGCATTACCAGAGACTCTCCAAAATACGCTGCCTGCAGATTTTTTTTTGATTGTTTCTCAAAGTCCAGCAAATACAGAAGTGATCTTCAGCCAGATGTCCCCTTCAGTGAAGTAAAGGTGTAACTGGATTATACTTGGCTTCATAGCTGACATTGTCTGTTGGTACTGGTGCTTAACTTTAGATTAGAGCTGGAGAAAGATAAAGGGTTTTTTTTCCTCCAGTGTTTTGAGATGGTGGAGAAGGGATGTGAGTTTTTCTCCAAGGTGCAAAGTAGAGAGCCAGTGTATGCTCCAGAGTGCAGTATCTCTAGCAGGAAGAATTTTCATGTTCTAAACAAAAGTCTGACATGCCACAGAATCTCAGATCATCTTTGTTTCCTCATCTTTTTCATTGACTGAAAAAATTGCCTGATGCCAAGATAGCATTCTCCTATGCTTCCTAAACCAAATTCTTAAAAATGTCTCTTTCAACACCAGGAGTCTTAGTATATGATCGTACTTTCATTTGTTTCTCCTCTCTGAGAAAGCAGGCGTACTAAACTGACTTCACCAAATGACATCTTACGTTTTTGGATTTTAGGACTCCTAAGAAGGGAGATTCAGTATGACTTTTTCTAGTACTTGAAAACTTTTCTTTTTATAGATAACACCACAATTCCAGGTTAACACTGGGTAACAATACCAGTGAGGAAATGGCATCACTGTGGTTCCTGTGAGAATTCTGGTGCTACACAGCTGAAGAAATTTATTTCAGTGATGGACTATCTTGTGAGGGCAAGTCAGCAGTGAAGGCAGCATCTGTGTTAAGGCTTGGCATTCTGGTGCGTGATGTGGAAATCTTGGTGTATAATATGGAGTCTTTTCATAAAAATATTTATATCATCCTTTTCTGACAAGGTTGCTCTTCATAAGTACTTGAAGACTTTGTTTTGTTTTAAATATAGCATAATGTATAATTGGGAACTAAAAGTCTATCCTGTCTCCTAAACTTCTAGTAGACTTATCCTTCAGCTCCGGCATAATTGCTTCTAGCCCTTGGTACACTGACTGTGGCTCTCCAGAAGATGGATTCACAGCATATTGTTAACATTGCTACGTTTTTCTCGTTTATTTCTCAATGCTACTTTGAATTTTCAGTGTTTCCCAGTGGTAAGGCTGCTGTATGTCGGACTAAATAAATAGATCTCACCTTCTTTTTATTACAGAAGTAGGAAATGTTTTTGGTTTATATAACGTTTACGCTGCGCTCCCATTTAGCTCGAGACACTTCATGATAAGGCAGTTATCACACTTTTGCCTTCTTTCTGTTACATTTCCCTACAACTATTAAATTACCTTTTCCTCCTTTGTCTTTCCTATCCATGTTATAATTGCTTATATACTTTGCTTCCTGAGAGATTTCTTTTTTTTTTTTTCCTTTTTTTCTTTTTTCTTTTTTTTTCTTTTTTGGTTTTTCCATCCCAAGGTACACAGGGACCTGGATTTCTTAAATCTGTCATGTTTCCTTCCTGAATTTCCATTCCTCTCCTAGGTTCCTATGACCACTTCTGGCGCATTTTTGTCTCCAAGGGAGCAAGATTTCAACCCTTTTGTGTTTCTGTGTTTCTGCAGACAGGACATGTGTTCACTGGCCTGTGTTTTCTTTGCAGTGAGACCAAACTTTGAGGAAGGTGGGACAGTGCCCGCGGGGAGGAAACATGAATTTATACGCTCTGAGAGCGAGAACTGGCGCATCTTCAGGGAGGAACAGAATGGGGAAGATGAGGATGGAGGCTGGCGACTGGCTGGGTCCCGGAGGGATGGGGAGAGGTGGCGTCCTCACAGTCCAGGTGAGAGCAGAGCTGGGCAAACACACAGCCATGTTTACAGAGAGAGGGCAGAGGCCATGAGGAGAGGGAGGTGCCACTTGCAGGGCAAAAATAGGTTCATGTAGTTTTGGTCATTAAATAATGTTCTGGCATGTCTGGGGCTCCTGGTCACAAAATGATTAGCATAAAATTATGTCCCTTTTGTTTTTCTATTAACATCTTCAGTACCCTTATATATTTAAGGGAACAGTACTTTTCAGATGTGCACTTGTCTATATTGTGCTCCAGGTGTTTATGTACCTGGTAAAATAAGGATATTTTAATAGTACTGTTTCTTTGTGGCTGTGACAATGAGGGGAGAGAAGTCACCCACATTAGACAGCATACCTGAGGCTGCAGAGTGACACTGACACTAAACCACTCTGGTCATTGACCTCTTTTTAGTTTTCTCAATATGTTTGCAGTGCCAAGAAGCATTCTTGGAAAATCTCAAGATATGTTGCTCTACACATTTTGTAGTTAGTTACAGCATATCTTGTCCCAATAAATTTCAGGCACCTATTTGGTTTCACTCTCCCCTTCACAGCCCTGACAGGGCAAGTCTGTTTGCATGCTTTCCAGCCTTGCATTGCTGGAGTTGCAGGAGAAATAACAAGCAGAACTTGGTATTTCAGTAGTAGGACTGAAACATATTATAGGAGTTTTTTCCTTATCTTAGGAGATGATTCAGTCATACCTGGTGTGGGATCCTGGGTTTGGCTATCTTTTGGCTGCAGAATGCTTCTGGTCTACCAGGAGAAAATTAGGCTCTTCTACTGTTACATCTTCATAGAATAATAAAATGGTTAAATTTGGAAAAGACCTTTAAGGTGGTTGAGTCCAACCATTTCACTCTCTATAACTTCCTGAAGGGTGGTTGTAGACAGCTGGGGGTTGGTCTCTTCCTCCAGGCAGCAACGGACAGAACAAGAGGACACAGTCTCAAGCTGCGTCAAGGGAAATATAGGCTGGATATTAGGAAGAAGTTTTTCACTGAGAGAGTGGTTAAGTACTGGAATGGTTTGCCCGGGGAGTTGGTGNCATAGAATAATAAAATGGTTAAATTTGGAAAAGACCTTTAAGGTGGTTGAGTCCAACCATTGACCCAGCACTGCCAAGGCCACCACTCAAACTCGTCCTTAAGTGCCACATCTACATGGCTTTTAAATCCCTCCTGGGATGGGGCCTCCACCACTTCCCTGGGCATCTGTGCTTGACAACCCTTTCAGTGAAGAAATTGGTCCTGATGCCCACCCAAAACCTTCTTTCTGGTAGTTCTGGAGTGTGATAAGGTCCCCTGGCTTGAGCTTCCTTTGCTTCATGCTAAACTTGATAGGAAAGCAAAGAAAGCACAGGACATTTTTGGAGCTGAGGTGGACAACTTCTCTTCAATAAAAAAACTCCCAGTTGCTCTTACAATGACTCTTTTCAACATCCCAGACTTTCAGTACAGTTACTGTTTTGAGCAACCATCACCTCTGTTCTGAGCCTTCTTCACAGCTGTGTATAACTCTGCTCTCAAACAGCTGTTTTCTTGTACTAAAATTCAGCAGCAAGCCCAAGGCTTGGTTTATCATCAGATGTTTTCTATTTAGAGCAAGGCTAAAAGGCAAATTTTGAAGAATATAATTTTCTTTTCCCTAGTGTTTGGTCACAGTTGTTGATCAGACACTGCTGCTTTATCTAGCTGAGGCAACATCAGGCCAGGTACCTCATGATGCAGCATGATACTCGGGAGTGGAGTGTTCTGCCTGCATGCTTTAGCTTAAAAGGAAGCATAGACCTCAAAGTTCAGAAGTTCATTCAGGTCTTGAACTTTTTTGGGTGTTCTGAGGAAGGTTTTGAAAATTTATCTTGCTTCTGTCATGAAAAATACTACTGACTATTTGAATTTTCAGTGTAATAGAAACTAGCTGAACTTCCCGTATGAGTTAGTTTCAGCAGGTATAGTTGAAAGCCTGTTCAAAGACTTACGTGAATCTGCAGAAAAGTTGCTAATTTTGAGATAGCCTGAGCTGACAGCTGTATTGTCCTAGTTCCATCTTTCATCAGAGCTGTATTTGAATTCTCTTAGTAGTAGCCACAGAACTATCAAAATGGTTTAAATCACATTTTTGCTTTAAACAATGAGTTTAACTCAAATTGGCATGGCTTAAATTACTTCTTTGTACTTATTCTGGTGTTAGGTAATAGTATCATTATATGTCCTGCTAAAAATAGAGAAATGTCTTCATAGGACTGTTGCCATTTGTGTAGTTGGTCCTTCCTGTGGCTTGGCTCTGTGTACTCCCTGCTAGGAGCTTTAGACTGGCTTTAATATCTGCTAGAAGAGTGTGATCACAGATTTAGATTCACTGGCTGCTTCAAAGTTCTCTTTTTTTTGTTTAATTTTTAACCACGTTTTAAAATTGTAAATGTCTAAAAAAACCCCTCTTTCTGTTGTTCCAATTCTTGCATTCATACGATGATTGCCCTTTAAATTTGCAAGGCAAGTCTGTTCTGTTAGAAACCTACACAAACCTGTTTTGGTCTCAAAACTGTGATTGGTCTTAAGATGTCCATGGTTTTGGTTACCAAGTCAGCCTTAAAGAATAGGAATAAGTTATTCTTGCCTAGAATTTCTGATATTATTTTGTCTTTGCTTAAATAGCTCTTCAGATTGTTTTTTTTCTTGAAAAGCATTTGAGAGAGGCCTTTTGCCTTACTCTCATGTAAAGTTATTTTAGTTGCTGCTTTGTTTGAAAGGCATTTCAAATTCATCTTGATTCACTCCACTTTCAGAATCAGGTGCTGTGATTCAACTAGAGTTGAATTTTCAGGCATTGTTCCTTGAGTTTCTTAAATATCTCGAAGCAACTAAAGTACATTGGAGAATCTTGTTCCAAAATTGAACAAAGTAAGAGCTAGGTCTATATATAATATATGTCAAAAAAAGTATACTATTATTTTGTTAAGTGTTCAGTTTAGCATTTAGTGTTGTTTTAGTATATATTGAAAATTTCACTGCTGAGTTAGAGAATATAACTTTTGAGAGAGAAATAGCTATTAATAAGGCTAATGTGTTCTTGGATTTCCTGAAGTAGCCAGTAGTCCTATCTTTTACCTACAATGTCACCAGAAATTGCAAGGGATAAATTAAGCTTAAAATTGTCTCCACACTTGAAATATTGAACATGTAACTACTGCCTAGTGATAATATAGGGCTGAACTTAAAGCTGTGTTTGTGTCCATTTGGTTAAAAAACTTCAGGTAACTGATACTTCAGACCTGAATTATGGCCTATATTCTAACTGGGCTTTTACAAACACATTTTGTTACTAAGAAACAAGGGCATGAGTCTGCTACACCTAAGTCTTTTTGCCTCTTCACATAGCTCTGACAATGCTGGTGCTGTAAAAGGTGGTGTGACTAAAATCTCTGCAAGCAGACTCAATGGTTCTTCATTGGAACTTTGCAGATACCTGGGTTTAACAAAGTGCTTAGAATTCACCTTCAAAAACCACGTTTCTAGGTCTCACTATGAAGACCTGCACTCCTGGTATTGGCGTGTGAACTGTGGAAAAACAGGCTCCTCTCAGTGCAGGGTCTCTAGATGGCCCATTTATGGCTGTGTAGGAAATTCTTAATACTCAATTTTCCTATTCCACACAAAAGAGAGCTGCAGAAGAGATGCTCAGCCCTTTGTGAGTGCTAGGGTAGCAAACAGGCAGAGCTGTTAATCTATACACTATGGCATTGCCAGATTGAGGCCATAGCTCTGTTTGTCCCCCTGTTGGGAGCCCTGACGTGGATGTTGCTGCTTGTAATGAGGAGCCGTGTCCAGGGACTCAAGCAGAAATGCTGTCTGGTTGTCAACAACCTCTCACACTTAGACCTCTTTCCTTAATAACATTGAAAAGGTTGCCTCAGAACATTGATTTGATGGTTTAATACTACTTTCTTTACGAGGCATAACTAGAAGCATAGGTTCTGTTATGCAGTGGAATTATGTGTAAATAAGCACGTATGGCATAGTGAAAGCCTTGTTAAAGTCTAATATTTGTGTTTCTTTGGTAAAATTTAAGATTGAAGATGTTGCTCATCTTATTTTGGTGCCTGTTTTAGATTTTGTAGCTGAGCTTTTTTAGCCTATATGTGGTTTATAATGCTTATTCCACAGTTTATAATTTGAGGGTATACAGTAGACAATATCTGAAAGTCTTCTGCTTATTGGCAAGATGCTCCTATTGTTTGCCTTACCCTTGAAGTTACCCGTTCATAGGTGGGCTGTACCATGTAGGGGCTTTCTGAATTGCTGTCAGTGTCCTTCCCTCCCCCCTGGTGCGTGAGCACTGCCCCAGGACCGTGTGGTAAAGCTCCTTTCCCCGCCTTAGACGGCCCTCATTCCGCAGGCTGGCGGGAGCACATGGAGCGACGGCGGAGATTCGAGTTTGATTTCCGGGACCGAGACGACGAGCGGGGCTATCGCCGCGTGCGCTGCGGCAGCGGCAGCATGGACGACGACAGGGACAGTCTCCCTGAGTGGTGCTTGGAGGACGCAGAGGAGGAAATGGGCACGTTTGACTCCTCTGGAGCATTTCTCTCTTTAAAGGTGAAAAGCTGCTTTGGGCCCTGGGGTCACTTGGCGCCAATGTCCCGTGATGTCAGGTGGGTTATGGATGATTGCGTTGACTTTGCAGAAAGTGCAGAAGGAGCCAATTCCAGAGGAACAGGAGATGGACTTCCGGCCTGTGGAGGAAGGGGAGGAAAGGTCTGATTCTGAAGGGAGCCACAATGAAGAAGCCAAAGATCATGAGAAGACCAAGAAAGAGGGGGAGAAAACAGAAAGAGTAGTGGCAGGTAAGGGGGACTTCTGCAACAGTCATTGTAGAATTTCTGCTAATTCAAATTGTTACTTAGAACTTACTGTGCCCTGTTACAGAAGCAGTGGAAGAAGCAGCTCAAGCATCATCTCCTGCTGCCAGGTCAGACACCCCTCCGAAATCTCAGCCTCCAGACCCGCTGCAGACAAACCTTTTTGAAAGGAAGGAAGAGTCTGTGCCAGAAAGAACAGAAAAAACAGAAGATAAAGAGAATCGTGTGGAGAATACACTGTCAGCCAAAATGTCCAACAGAGGGGAAGGTAATAAACCTGACACATAAATTTAGTAAGTTTCCATTACTCACTGTGAGTAATCATAGCCCCTTAAAAGAGGCAAGGACTGGATTATGGTGATGAAAAGCCAGAATTCACCGATTGGTCTATAAATACAGGATTTGTTGGATATGCCATCTCAAATGCTTGCAGTGTACTGGTACTTCACACTGAAATGTGGTCCAGAGAAACACAAGCTAGTTGTGGATGTGCCTCACTGTGTTACAGCAGAATAGTCTGGACAAATGTGTGTGGCCAGGAAATGAGATATGCTTAAATGTGCCGAGTTCTGCACTGATAGAACTAAACTGTTTGTTCCTTGAAGTTAGGCTGGGTGCCTGTGCTGTAAGCAGTACATTCAGGAAGATGTGAAACTACTTTTGCTTTGGTGCTAAATTTGAGCTGTTGAATATTCTCTGCATTAAGTTCTTAAAAGTAATTGTCATTTATGTTAAAGATAATGAACTAACTTTAAGATTTTTCTTTAGATTTGGCTTCTCTCGCTCAACCTTTGCCACAGATTTCTCCAGACACAGCTGCTTCTGCTCATCTTCCTCCTCCTGTTTCCAATTCAAATCCTGCTCTGCGGCCAGTTCAAACACCTGTCACAGCTGCTCCAGGCATGGGCAACATTCCCACTGACCCAGATGATGAAGAGGGCCTCAAACACCTAGAGCAGGTAAAATTCCTCTGATGCCTTTGTTGTTGACAATTGTGAGATTGGAGGAATGTGGAATGCAAAGAACATTTGAAGCCCGTAAAATCAGAAATGCAACTGAAACTTTACAATGTGTACTGAAAGCTGCTTCTCTCTGGTTTTGTTGGATTATTTTTTTGAGGTTTTTTTTTTTTTGCGAATAATTCAAGCTTTTGTATTTTTCTGGGTCAGGGTGCTATACCCTGTGTTAAAGAGCTAGAGACTACAATGCTTATGACCACTGTCAGGTGGTTTTGATTTGCCTTGAGAAATTATGTGTGTTTGTTAAAACCCCTTAAACAAACTCAAACAAACAAAAACCTAACCAAAAATCCCATAAGTGAATCACAGCACTGTGTTGATGAAACTGTGGTGACTGCTGAGATGCAGAGCCTTCTTTGTGCTCATGCTCTCATGCATGTTCTGTTTTTCACTGTGGTACTGCATGGGGCCTCCTTGGCAAGTTGCTCTAAAGCTTTTCATAAGCAGGTGAACTCTGCCTGATAAGCGTGGTAGACAGAGCTCCAGGTCTGTGTAGCAGTCACTCCTGTCCTGGGGCTGCCTGTCATTCCTGGCACACTCTGGAGCACTGGGTAGCACAAGGTGGTTGTGTTTGGTACACTCATTTTCAAATCTGTAAGCCCCCATCTAACTCTCCTATTTCTTGCTGATTTTGATGTCTCCTGCAGCAAGCAGAAAAAATGGTGGCATATCTGCAGGACAGTGCCCTTGATGATGAAAGACTAGCAGCAAAAATCCAAGAGCACAGAGCAAAGGGTTCCTCTATGCCCCTATTCCATGAAGCCATGCAGAAGTGGTACTACAAAGATCCACAAGGAGAAATTCAGGGTAGGTCTGTGCCATTTACACTTCCTCTTTTGTTTCACAGAGTTGTTAAAGAGTTCTTCACAGCATTTCCACCAACAGATGCTGGTGCTTCTTTTTACAAAAGCAGCACAGGAAATTTACCATTCTAGAATTAGATTTTGAAAATATCTTCAGCCCATCACTGCCCCCATGAGCTCAGCAGGCCAAACGTCCAGAACTGTGCTTTATCATGGCTGAGGTTTGCCATCATTTCATGTTTCTGTAAATAAGGTTAGACCTGTTTCACAAGCCAGTAGTTACTTAGATTTTGAGATAACAGTGGAAGCAAATGAGGAATGTGACCACTCAAGTAGCTTGTTGTAAAGAATCCACAAGAAACCTTGAAATCAGTTTTATAGACTCAGCCTAAAGACATGGAATAGTCAGAGAAGGTGGTTTGTTTAGAATTGAGGGCAAAGAGGAATCAAGTTTCTACTAGCCAGTGCTTGTGTAGAATCTTAATTTAAATTGCACTTGCAGCCGGTGCATTGTTAGTTCATGTAATAGATAGGAACTGCTCCCTACTTTCAATTTTTGCTTAAGAATTTTTTTTTCAATGAAATTTGGAGCAGGCCTTTCATATAGATACTTGCATCTTTGCTTTCAGAAGGTGCTTTTCTTTTGGAGGTCCCCAGGCTCTGTTTTAGCAACTGCTTATCTGCTTCTCAAAAGTGCAGTTAAACAGTGAATTCCTTCCTTGCTGTACTTCACACTGTGTAGTGTGAATCACTTCTCAGCTGTGAACTCCAGATAGGACTGGTCGGGGTGTTGTTTGTGGGATGTCTGTCAATCTCTTGTCTACAGGTATTGCACATCTTTAGGGTTTTCTTCTCATCCCTTTAAGTTAAAAGAATGTTAACCATAAAGTGCTTTTATTTGCTCAGTGTATGTCAGTCACTGCTTGGTTTTTATTGCTAGGTGGCAATCTAAATATTTGTGTTGTTGCATTAAGCACTGTAATGTGACATCAAGAAGTGAACACTTCCACATAATTTTCTTTTTCATGGGATACCCTCTTGTGATTTCATATTCTCTAGAAGGATTTGCCTTCTAGAGATAATCCTTACAGAGAAGGCAAGGGATACTGAATGTTCCTGCTTTTCAGAAGCTGTTTTGCGAAATGTGTTTATGTGGTTCCTACTTGGTTAAATATTATTTTTGTACTGGTTTTGTATGTATTTGAATATGTAAGATTAGTAATGAAATTTGAAGTGAATGACTGAAATCTTTCTCAGAAAAAAGGGGAAGAGAAGGAAAAGTGTAGATTTTTACAAAGGAAAGAAATTGGATCCTCATTGTCTTAAAAAATGTAGTTGTTCACTAGAGGTGGATCTGTTTATCTGCTAAGTTCCAGAAGCAGAACTTGTGTAAAACATCAGAGTTCCTCTGGTTTGAAGGCAAGAGTTGAAGGCTAAGATTATTCAGTTGTCTGTGCAGTGGAGTCAGAAATGCAGCACTTGTGGTTTGAGCACTGTCAGCCAGCAGGTGCTGCTGAGCTCCACAGTGGAAGCTGCAGCTGCTGTGAGCCTGAAGCAGTAACTGCTGCTGGGGGACAGCAGGAGGATGAGCTGGACCAAGCCCCACACCACTGTGGCTGCTTGGCTTTCACCCCAGAGCTGACCTGTCTCCCTTCAAGGCAAGGTGAAAGCCATCATGCATTTTTGCTAAGACTGTAGGGCAGTGCTGTAGCCCCTGTGGAGATGTGCATGGACGCTCCAGCCTTGGATGAGCAGAGTCCCCACGAGTGGGTGAGGCAGACAGGAACTGGTGCTGGGCACTGTGTGACCTTAGCCAGCTCCTTGTTTCCAACATGCTGAACCTGGCCTTGTTTCCCCTTCCCCACAACGTGTGTTGGTTGATGTGATTTCAGGTCCGTTCAGTAATCAGGAGATGGCAGAGTGGTTCCAGGCTGGATACTTCACGATGTCACTGTTGGTGAAGAGAGCCTGTGACGAGACTTTCCAGCCACTTGGAGACATCATGAAAATGTGGGGCAGGGTTCCCTTCACTCCAGGCCCAGCACCGCTTCCACATTTGGTAATTATGTGACAGAGTATTCAAATAGTCCTCTAACAAGTGGGAATTGAATTATTTAGGTGTAATCTACTCTGTCTTGGAATTGCAGGTGTTCCAAGCACCAGAGTTGAACTTAGTGTTAGATCACTTTTGCAAGAGTAGAAAAGACATGTATTTTAAAAATGCTTGGTGTGGCTGGGAGGGTGGGTCCTGTCATATGTAAAGGTGCTGTGTATTTCACAGGCTTTGTAAATCTTGATGTCTAGGTATTTTTCTATTTTCTCATTTTTTTTCTGGTTAAAACACAACTTCTAAATTGGTTGCATTTGCAATATACTGCTCTTAGTATATATGTTATTGAAACAGAATGTTTTCTCCCCAAACATAGGGTGAGCTGGACCAAGAGCGACTGACTAGACAACAAGAATTGGCTCTGATTCAAATGCAGCACCTGCAGTATCAGCATCTTTTAATACAGTAAGACTTCCTATCCCAGAGATCTTCCAGTGGCTGTGTTCTGCTTGCATTTTTAGTCGTCTGGGTTCAGCTGCTTGTTGTTTCCTTGGGCAATAGGATTGGGAGTGCTTCACCTCCAACAGCAATAGCTCCTTCCAGAAACACTGGAGATGTTGATAGGCTACAGGATTAGGGCAGTGTGTCTGCCCCTGGCTTACTTTTCAGAGTCCTTTCCAATGTCACACATAGCTAGTTTGGTGAGACTTGCTTCATAGGTAGCTGTTATGGTCAGACTGAATCCCAGGTGTCCTAGTAATGAACTTCAGATGTTTTGATGTCAAGAGAAGGCTTCACATCCTTGGAACTGGAGATGGAAAAGGTGGAACTTACCTTTGGTCTGCTTGCTGAGCTCTTTGAAGATCAGTGGAAGGTCCTGCTGGGCAAAGCAGTTTGTCATCCATTTTGCCAAAGCTTTCAGTTGTTCACTTATGGCTAGTTCCTGACAGCTTTTTTTGCAGCAGCAGCTTGAAGGAAAGAACGCAGTCAGACTGATTTTTCAGGGGATCCTGAAAGCATGTGTCATGATTATAGTTTTTCGATACTGATTGCCAGCTTATGATTGAATGAGGCAAGAGCCTGCTCCTGTACTAAGCAATGCCTTGACATACTGGGGAAGAGACTGATTGTAGGTGGGCAGTGATCAAAGTCAGATTAATTTGATCTAATGTTATGGAATTTAGACAAAAAGTAAGTAATGTTGTACAGCTTACAAGAGAAACATGGGGCAGTAATAGCCAGGTGACGTAGCTGAGGATGAAGTCTGGTTGTGGTCCTGTGAGCCAACTGGCTGTATTCTTGTATTTTGATTCTTGCCAAGCTCCTGTTCTGTGGTTTCCTGTTGTATTTACCATGTACATTATATAGATCAGTGGGCATTCGTTCCAGAGCATGAATCTGTCTTCAACTTGGGCATAAGTGAACAAATACCATTTGTCTTCTTCTCTTTTGAAGACAACAGTATGCACAGATGCTGGCTCAACAGCAGAAGGCAGCCCTCTCATCCCAGCAGCAGCAGCAGCTCGCTATTCTCCTCCAGCAGTTCCAAGCCCTGAAGATGAGGTGAGCTAGCCCAGACTTGAACTGAGTTCTGTTCTTCCTGTACTCTAGTTTGTATATAACACTAATTACGTCTTGTCAGCTGTCTGTTCTAGTTAAGTTTGCTCATATTTTAGGATTGTGTATATTAAAGATAGTAATAAGAATATGAGTATGTTTCAGAATAATAGGAAACAGTTTCAGGATATGAAGTGTTTCTTTATATATGTAACCTTTGCCTCAGAGCTTTATGGAAATGAGGAGTACCTGTCTGACAGATACTGTCACTGGTCACCGAGGAGCTTTGCCAGTTCTGCAGTGCTGGGTGCTTGTTCCTCAAACCGGCCTCTAAGCAGCAAATGGAAAACTGTAGCTTAGCCCTTGACTTAGCAGCAGGGGTGAGATCAGCAAGAACTCTGCAAGCAACTACTGTTGTCCACATCATATTTTTGTTTTAAATAGAGGTGTGGAAGGAAAGCAGTATGTTACAAGTTACTGAATCTCATGCGTGTTCAGAGCACTCCTCTCCCTGGAAGTGGCGTGTTGACTCTTCTGTTGGTATTACAGAATATCTGAACAGAACATGATGCCACCTGTTACAAGGTCTGTGTCAGTGCCGGACACTGGCTCAATATGGGAACTTCAGTCAGCTTCACAGCCTACAGGTAAGGTGCTTAGCCTGGGTCAGGTCTCTTGGGAATAGTCCACGCATTAAGAATCTGTATCTTTTAGATGATCCCTCCCTTTTTGACACAAAGGGAAATTATTTCTGCATCATGATGTTTAACTGGACCAGCCTACTTTGCCTTGAAGTAGATAGAAATTCCATTTGAGAGCAGTGAGGAATATGGTAATTTTTCCAATGGTTATGGAAAGTCTAGATCTGAAGGGATTGTTTTATTTAAGGATGTTCTGCTCTGATGGGAGGAGCTGGAATAGCTGGTTCTTCTGTGGAATTTCATAGGAAACGCAGCCTTCCTTCAGTTATGGACAGGCTTTGTTCTCCAGGAAGATAAGGTGGCCCTCTACTGATTAAGGCAAAAGTGTTAACATGTTTTTAGTTCCTAAATCATTGTAACAGTATGCACAAGATTCTTCCCTTTCAGTTATGTTTTGTTCATGTGCTTATTTTTGCTTGTCAATGTTTGTTTTCTTCACTGTCTAGTCTGGGAAGGAAGCAGTGTCTGGGATCTACCCATTGATACTGCAGCTCAGGGACCAGCTCTAGAACAACTTCAGCAGCTCGAGAAGGCCAAGGCTGCAAAGGTCAGAAATTGTTTTGTACTGTAAGAAGTTGGGATTGCTCTTCTGCAGTGTAATTGTGGTTCTTGAGCCAATGGAAGATTGAGCTCTTCAATGGATGATTTTCACTAGATTTTCATGGAAAACACCATAAAGAGAATAGGGGTTATAAAAACAAGTTATGAAATCCTTGTGGAAAGCTGTTTGGAAACCATTGCTGTGGAGGTACTACTGACCTCCAAAATAGTGGATTTGTTCTACATTTGTGTAGCCACCTCTGTTTTAAACTTCACTAGCCACCTCTATTTTAAACTGAGATCATCATGAGCTGTTAGGCCGAACCCTGAGTTGAGACCAGGTAGTTATACTCTTAATCCTTGTGATTTTCACCAGAACTCGTTTGGTTAATCATAGGAGTCCTATATGCCAGGGTTATTCTACATGTACTCTAGCATTAAATTATTTTTGTGAGATTGAACCTGTATGAGTTTGTACATTTCCTGAAAATTACTATTTTATGATGACTGCAAAGCAACTCACTACTCACTTCCATAGTCAGAGGGTATTTTGAGGAGCTGATGTAGAAAGACTGACTAGAGAACCAGTGTTTGTTACAAACAGAAATTGTCCAAAATTGTTCGAGACTGTTTCAGGAATCTGACCTCAATAGGCAGCCAGCTGATAGGCAAAATTGCAATTAAGGGAGAACATCTGTCAGAGGCTTCATCTGTTACGCTGTTCCTATAATATCAGCAGAGTTGCCCTAAGAAATGGTGTAGGAATACGTTACCTGCATCTGAGTATAGTTTTATGTGAATTGTAGCTAGAGCAAGAGAGGAGAGAAGTGGAAATGAGGGCCAAACGAGAGGAAGAGGAGAGGAAAAGGCAGGAGGAGCTTCGGAGGCAACAAGAAGAGCTACTTAGGAGGCAGCAGGAAGATGAGAGGAAACGACGGGAAGAAGAAGAACTGGCCCGCAGGAAGCAAGTGAGTTTCCCCAATGTAGTTAATCTCTAATTAATTTTAATATTTTATAAAACTCACTTTAAGAATCCTGTGGGGTCTAAGTTATCTTTGGTAGGTGTGTATGAAGACAGTTTTAATATTTTTCATGTGAGTATATTAAATTATGATTCTTCCATTCTTGATTTTTTTTAAGAGCCCAAACTGCAATCTGAGAAATGGGCTTTGATGCTTCACTTTAAGATAGGTTCCTGTTTGTGAGCACAGGGCCTTTATTCCATGTGGAGTATTCCCTCTCAACTTTCCAATGTCAATGTTAAGACTTTAGTTAGTTTCCCAGTTACTGCATGTTTTGGTCTTTATTTCCCATTTATGCAGTCAAGGATATGTTCTGGAGTAGAGAGATCTTGAGCAGCTGGTTCAAATGAATAAGAGGCAGAGCACTATAGTGGACAAAAAGTGATGTGACATTCAGCTTATTTTCCCCCTGTTGTTTTTTTTAAAACTTAATAAATTGGTTTTTTGGAATAAATTATCTGGGTAATAGTCTGTCAGCTTTTTTACTTTAGTTGATACTTGGGAAAGGAAGGGATGTAGCTTGATCAAGTGTATTTCTTAAAAAGAATTATGTGGTCAGTGTTGCAATAGGAGAATGAATGTAGGAATTGTAGTACGTTCTTAATTGTCCAAGAATACAAAATGGAGACGTTATTAGTTTGGCATTTTTAGCTTTTACTTCTGAATTCTGTATGGAAGAAAATGTAGTTGTTCCAAAAGTGCCGCAGGAGAGAAAGACAGTGAAAGTTAAAGTGTTCACACTGCATGTGAAAGATAAAGGCAAGCACAAGGCTGAGCTTATTCACTAAGGGGTTAGTCAGTAAATGTCCTGATAAATACCACATGAATAATAGGCAGAGGTACTAAATAATTCTGTCCTTTACAGTATTCCTTATGAGCTTAGGTAGGCAGTTGTAAAGCGTGTTCCTGCTTTAAGGATCAGATACTTCTGAGGAAGCCTCCAGAAGCTCTAGTTTTGTTCAGAAGTTCATTGTAGATCTCTGTTCACTCAGGGTTTGGGTTTTGTGACAAAAGGTCTATTTTAATTGGTACAGTATGATATGTAGATAATTTCATGGTGTCTTTTGGAATCAAGTTGCAAATAAATTGCTCCTTGCTTTAGCGTATCTACTTTGTGTGCAGGAAGTCATTATGCTGTACAGAAAAGCATCCTCCACTTGACGTCAAACTAACATTGATGCAATAATAGACTCAAAAGTTTCACTTTTGAGATAGATTGCTTTAGATCTGGTTCAATAATAAGAATGCATTTTTCAGCTGGTAACTCAATTTGTGTCATCTGTGCTGGCTTCAAGTAGACTTGGGTTGTTTCTTTTAACTCTAACAGTTTTGCCTCTGTGTATAACAATGTCTGTTAAATTCCAAAGTTTTTTTGTCCACTTTGGATTTGTACAGTAAACAGTCTGAATCTCCTGTTCTGAGATGCCATGGGAAATAACTATTTACACGAAGGAAGCAGAACGGGGTTGAAAAGCAGTAACAGCAAGTATCTTAGTTCATTACCAATGCAATAATTGCCACAATGCTTAATTCTGAGCAGTAATGTCTTGAAAAGGTAACAAAGTTTAAGCACTGCCCTGGAAAGAGAAAATAACATTGTATTCTGTATTTAAGAAAGAAACTGGTCAATATTTGAATCTGACTTCTGTACTAAAAGGCATTGTAGAATCAGGGATGAACTGATTTATTAGCATGGATTTATGCAGAGGAGATGATGCTTAACAAATTTGATTAACTTCTTTTGAGGAGATGACAGTGAGAGCTGAGAGGGGTGAAGCAGTAGACTTAATCTGCCTGGACTTCAGGAAGGCTTTTGATGTAATACTGCATAAAAGACTAGTATATAAGGTTAGTAAATATGCTGTTGATGGTGAATTCTAAATAAAAAAAATAACTAATAGAAATTCAATTCTGTAGGATGAAATGTCATACCAAATGTTGAATTCAGTTCTGTTCACAGTTTTCATCAATTTCTTTGCACGATGGAATTGCAAACAGTAATGCCCAGCTTGTGTAGCTCCTGTATTTTGTTTTTGTCTCTGGTCTGGTATCTTCTATTTTGTAATAATTGATTGCTTTCAGGAACAAAATTTGAGGTTTAATAACCAACTAATAATTGTTTTCTCTGAATTATGTCTTTAGTTCTCCCTTTAAAATACCTCTTTCAAAGAGGAGAGCAATAAGATTTGTGAGTCCTAGTAACACAGACAAGCAGAATTGCAGGTGTCACCAACTGCAAAAAATTCTTTATTTTAAAAATCCAGAGTCTATTGAACTGGGGATTTCTGCTTAAGGATTTTTTTTTTTTTTTTTAATACTACAGATACTTTAAAAGATGTGAAATAAGCTGTCTGTACAGCAGGATGTATATGTTTGAAAACAATTGCTAAGAAAGATGCTAAAGAACACTGGGAATGTCTTGGAGCAGGAATCTATGAACATGGGAACACTAAGAGCCAAAGGATTGATTGTTTCCCATACCAGTCAGTGGCAGAAAGCTGGAGAGCTTTGAATGGTTTTGGTCACATGCTCAAACAAAAACATCAAATAATAAGATACAGAAGTAAATATTAAGACAACATTTTTATAGCTGTGAAGAGTCAGAAAAAAGGCTGTTTCCCAGCTTTTCATATCTTACAGGGTTTTTTTTCCTCGTGTCAGTGAAACACTGTTCATTTTTAGTTCTGTAGGGGAGAGAAGTCTTTTACTGATGTCATTTAACAGTGTTTCTTCTGGCCTGCCTGAGCAAGAAGGAGATCCATACAGCTTTCTTAAAGGCAATTCCAGCCTCATTTCCCAAGGGGACAGTAGGGCAGAGTTGTCACTGAAGTGCTGTCCCACAGGAGGACTCGGTGACTTTGCTCATCTCTCTCAGGTACTACGTGCTGTGTCAGGGAGAGCCCCCAGCCTGGCTGGCACTGAGGACTCTTGAGCTGAGATCCTGCTCTGTGGTCTCCAGGCAAACAAAAAAGACTGGCACCTCCAGCCTGCTCAGCAGCCTTTTCAATGAAAGATACAGCAAGCAGAAATTTTTCAGCACTTATACTGGGGACACTTGTTTACTATGATTTGACTGCATGTGTCCAGTTAATACAGTTAAAGGCCCAAATTTCAAAAACGGTTCAGGTGGTGTGTGTTGCATTTGAAGCTGATTTGATTAATGAGAAAATTAATCTCAGGCTATTGTTCTATGTCCAGCTAGTGGAAAAACCCACTTACTGTACTTACATCTAACACCAAACCACTTAAACGATATTCAGGAATATGAATGAATTGTTGGCTTGCAGCCAGCAACTGTTCAGTGCCATGGGATTGCTTGTAAAAGATGTTCTTTCTACTGACAGTTTTGTTGCAGGCATCTGAAATTCATTGTCAGAGAAAAACCAGGGCAGTTGTTCAGGGAACTGTAGTGTAGTTTATCTGTGCTGTGTGTATATGAAGCTTTGGTGTCAGATTGAATAAAAGGGTTGTAGTTTTCACAATTAACTTCCTTGATTTTCCAGAGTTTACATCCATGCTGCACAATTAATCCCCAATCATCCTATGAATAATGTATTGCCTATAAAAAAACTTGTAGGAGTGTGATTGCAGTAGTGGTCATTTTAAAGGAAAATACA
This sequence comes from Illadopsis cleaveri, assembly GCA_013399915.1. Taxonomy (NCBI): domain Eukaryota; kingdom Metazoa; phylum Chordata; class Aves; order Passeriformes; family Timaliidae; genus Illadopsis; species Illadopsis cleaveri. The sequence continues at coordinate 365,299 of VXBB01004261.1, read as the reverse complement.
AAATTGTAAAAGCTTAAAAAGGTTCTGGTCCAAAAATTAAGATCTTCAGGTTGAGCTGGTAGGGTAAGTCAGACAACAGAAGGGGTGAAAAGTAGGGTAGCCTTAACTCAGTTGCTGGACATCAGAGGTCAGAAAAGGCTGCAAAAACTAAAGCTTTTTTATGCTAGGGAAAGTCAGAACAGGTGGAAAAGGTCCCCAGGTGGGATCCCCTTTAACAATATACAGGAAGCTGCTTGTTGCCTATTTCTCAAAAAAACCCAAATAGCAGAATGGAAAAATGTCTGTTTATGTTGATAGGAAAGGGTGCTAATGTTTAATTTTTGAATTAAGTAAATAATTTTAGTACTTGGAAAACAGAATATAATTTATTGGAAGCTATTTAAATAATTTAGGGATAGCCCAAAATCAAAGCCCTTAAGAGATCTCTTGTTACCCATAATATTTAAATAGTATAGAGAAAGCCCAGTCAAAACCCTTGAGACTTCAAAAGTAACTGTTCTTGAGTGCACTGGGCTGTGTCAGCTTCTTTCTGGTGTCTGGAGATGTGGTTTGAGTTTTGTAGTGCTCTTGAACAGTCAGTATTCAGAAACTCCTGTAAGTAGGAAAAGCTTCCAACTTATTATTTCATTGAAATAATTTATGTAGGAGATGCACACTGCATCTGAAATACTTGTTAACACGTGGGTTTGTCATGCTTAATGCAATGTTTTGGTAGAGCTTAGTTTGGAGCTAGGGAGCTTTTCTTGAGGCTACTCATTTGGCCAGACAATGCTGTGATCTGTGTTCTGATATGGCTTGTCGATAAAATGGTATTTATAGATTGACATTTTGTTCCCAACTCCAGGAGGAGGCCCTGAGGCGACAACGAGAGCAGGAAATTGCACTAAGGCGGCAGCGAGAGGAAGAGGAGAGGCAACAACAGGAGGAAGCACTTAGGAGATTGGAGGAGAGAAGAAGAGAGGAGGAGGAAAGACGTCAGCGAGAGGAATTAATTCGTAAACAGGTGAAAAATGGCAAAAGAGACCTCTTCTGTTTAATTATGGAGGGTGCCACAACAAAGAGGCTTGAAACTTGCACCAGTGCTTGAAAGACCATCAGTTTCGGTCAAAGAAAGCAGAGCTTGCAGACAGTATCAAGTTGAGTGAAAAAAAGGTTGTTTTCCTGTATCCTGTCTTCAGACAAAACAATCAGAATCCCATACACCCTTAGGTAAAGAGATCTAAGTGGGAGTGAGTGTTCTCCCTTCACATTTAGCCTTAAGAATAGCTTTTCAGCACAGTATTTATACTCCTTTCTGAGGCAGAGTATAGTATCAGAGTAAGTTTGTTTTGAATTAGCCCTCTCTGGTCTTTTACCTTGTTATCTTCAGTGTCATCTGAAATGATCCGTTTTGGTGGTCTTTCTGTGCAATGCCAAGTATATATCCCCTACCAGAGTTTCAACTTCCTTTCTTCCCTTTTCTTTCTTATTAACTGGATTTTTTTTCTTTGGGGTTAGTATTAGAAGACTATCAGGAAACTTGAGCTTCCAGTCCCCTAATTCATACTCCGACAGTCCCTTGGTCAAACTTATTTTGAAACATGATTGGCTTCACATTAACTTCCAGGTCCGTTTCAGAATTCCCAGTTAGTATTTAAAAATGCCTTTTCAGTGTCCTCCCTTGTAAGATGCCCATCACCATTTCTGTCATTTGTTAGAAGCAGCATCTTCTCTGGAACTCTAGTATTGAGTAACAACAGTAAACATTGCCATCTTTGTCACCTGTTTCTTCTTTCCTGTTATTTTTGCCAAGTTCTATTCCACTGAAAGTGTGGCAGTACTGTAAGTAGTATAAGCAGGCAGAAGCTCAGACTAAAAGGTGTGTATCTACTAGAAGGAAAGTAGTAAGAAATTAGCTGGTGTGAATTAGTAATGTGTCATTCTTTTCCAAGTTCCTTGGTGGAGCAGTGGGAAACATGTATTTTTAGGGAATGTAGACTATATGACTTTATTACTGAGAAATGTAAAGGTAAATTAACAACCCAAACAGCACAGATTACAGATAACACGGTCCCTCTCTGTTCTGTGAGAATATCAGTGCCACAGAGTTAAGAATATTTTAAATTCTATGAGGTCTCCTTAGACTTTATTCCTTTCTGTGTCCTGGGAAGGAAGAGGAGGCTGCCAAATGGGCGCGTGAAGAGGAGGAAGCTCAGCGGCGGCTGGAGGAGAGCCGGCTGCGCATGGAGGAGGAGGCGGCCCGGCAGCGGCTGGAGGAGGAGGAGCGGAAGCGCAAGGAGCTGGAACTCCAGCGCCAGAAGGAGATCATGAGGCAGAGGCAGCAGCAGCAGGAGGCTTTACGGCGGCTGCAGCAGCAGCAGCAACAGCAGCAACTTGCACAAATGAAGGTAACCTGTTCCTGCAGTTGAACTTCCTTTCGGCTCAGCATGGGAAATAAGGCCACAGCTGCATTCAGGGTGGTCTGTAGTAGCTTGGGTAGAGCAGGGATAGATGAGGTGTCTGGAGAGGGAAGAAGATAAAGAGTTGATAAGAGAAGCTACAAATTAAGACTAGAAAATGTTCTGTCAGTAGAAGCACACTGGGAACACATCACACATGAGTACAGATGATTTTTTTGCCACAATGAGCAAGAGCCGGTGCAAGTTTTCTGAAGCTTGGAATTCCTAAAATCTTTGAAATATAAATGGATTGCCTTTTTTCAGGTAATGATGTGTTACATTATTATTTATACACTGTGTCAAAGACTGGTGCATCATGGGGCAATTCAAAGATTATATCATTTATATTTTCTACCTTTTCATACTTTATTATTATAACATTTTATACTTTCTAGGGTTTTGTTAAACTTCGAAGTTTATACCATTTCTTTCATGATTATACTCCAGCAGTATTCTCTAAAACGTTTTGTAATTCCTGATGTCTGTTTTGGCCCAGCTCCCTTCATCTTCAACGTGGGGTCAGCAATCAAATTCAGGAGCTTGTCAATCCCAGACCACACTGTCGTTGGCCGAAATCCAAAAGTTAGAAGAAGAAAGAGAACGGCAGCTCCGAGAAGAGGTAAACACTGACAGCAGCGGAGTGCAACTTGTTAGAGGGGACTCAGCTGTGGGACTGCTTAGCTGTCACTTCAGTTATTAGAAGGAATGGTGAGGATGAGGAATGTTTTTTTGAAATAGCTTAACTCAAATCTTGTCATTCAGACATAGGTTGAGTAAGCACTTGTGTGAAAGTTTTTATCACTTCTTAGTACAGGAATCTGAAGGGGAAAACTGCATCCTTTTAACCCTGGGAGTGTAATATGTTCACTAAACAGTATACAGTTATTTCAGTCTATATTCTGGCATGTTTGAAGATACTCATGAGACCAGGGCAGTTAAAGGGAGGGTGGCTTGGGGGAGGAACAAGAGGTGATAGGAGAGGTCTTCTTCCAAAAAGCTGACTGCAGTCATAATTTGATGAATTTAGTCTGTCCCAGGCTAATAAACAATTTGTATTTACTGGTTACCTAATGTCTCCCTTTTTGGAGGAACTGTAATGGCCTAGAACGATAATAGGTCAGCTAGAATTCTCCAGAAGAAAGTGAATTCAGTTTAAAACCAGTTTCCAAGTTAGGCTTTTGAGTAGTAATGATCATCTGAAAGTGTTTACAAGCACTTTTGTCTTGCATGCAACAGCAAAGGCGTCAGCAGCGTGAACTAATGAAGGCCCTCCAGCAACAGCAGCAGCAACAGCAGCAAAAATTGTCAGGCTGGGGTAATGTCACCAAACCAACAGGCACCACCAAGTCCCTGCTGGAGATACAGCAGGAAGAGGCAAGGCAGATGCAGAAACAGCAGCAACAGCAGCACCAGCAGCCAAACAGAGTCAGAAATACCACGGTATGTTTATTTATCTGATCAGTACATGGAGGAAAGCAGCCATGCCTGTTCCCTCTGTCTGTTCATGTCTTTTCTGCTGGGTCTGTGCTAATAATCAGCTCTCTTTGTTATGTCTTAACAGCACTCAAACCTGCACACCAGCATTGGGAATTCAGTGTGGGGCTCTCTAAACACTAATCCCAGCAACCAGTGGGCATCTGACCTAGTCAGTAGCATCTGGAGTAATGCCGATACCAAAAACTCAAACATGGGTTTCTGGGATGATGCAGTGAAGGAAGTGGGACCTCGTAACTCGACCAATAAAAATAAAAGCAATGCCAGCCTCAGGTAGGAGCTGGGGAAGGAGCTTTTGCAAAGAAAGACTGCCACTCCTGGCATGATCACTTGGCAGTTAGAACATATTCATGTGTTTTCCTTTTTTTTCTGTGTCATTCAGGATCTCTTTTGACAACAAAAATAACTAATAGGTGACCATTCACAGTTCATTTGGTCACCTGCTTAGAAAATTATTTTGTTCTTAAAAAGTGTTTGCATCTTGTAAAATAGTCTTACAACACTATACTGTATACTGTACTGTGGGTAAGCCTGGTAACTGATAATCTAATTACATGCTTTTTCTTTACCTCAGTAAATCTGTAGGTATTACAAGTAGACAAAACAAGAAGGTAGAAGAAGAGGAGAAGCTGTTGAAATTGTTCCAGGGGGTTAATAAAGCCCAGGATGGATTCACTCAGTGGTGTGAACAGATGCTTCATGCACTCAACACAGCCAACAACTTAGATGGTAAGAGATGGAAAGGAATGGGGGAACAATATCTGTTCTGTTTCCTGACAGAATAGTTCTGAGGGACTGTAATGACATCAAACCAGTGTTTCCCATGCACTCAGCAAAAGGACATCATTAAATAGCAGCCAGAAGAACTGGCTGCATCCTCCTGAGGCTGCATCCTCAGGTTTTCATTGTCCTAACTATAGCAAATCTGTGGGATTTGAAAAAGTTCTGAAGTCTGTCAGCCAGAGCCCTCCTGAGGATTTCTGCTAGTCATAGAAGCATTATCAGGCAGATAGATGAGGATCCAGTTTCATCCTGCATTACATGATAGGGCTTTATTGTGGGCAACTGGGAAGGGCAAGCTACTAGGCTGGCAAATATTTGACACAGAAATCTGATATTAGTGCTTATTGCATGTATATGTTGGCTATCAACATGCACCTGCTCATGGTCTCCCTTCTTGTTGCAGTTCCCACGTTTGTTTCTTTCCTGAAGGAAGTGGAGTCTCCCTATGAGGTCCATGACTACATCCGAGCCTACCTTGGAGATACTCCTGAGGCCAAGGAGTTTGCCAAGCAGTTCCTCGAGCGCCGTGCCAAACAGAAAGCCAGTCAGCAGCGGCAACAGCAGCAACAGCAGGTAAAGGTGGCTCTGCTCTCCCTGGGGACTGGGTGAGCTGGAGAATCAGCACCCCTGCTGCATTCATCAACATCCTGGCAATGCAGGCAAAGGATCAAGTTTCCCTTGTGACTTAACAGTTGAGGGCAACTGTAGATCACAGTGTTTTTGCATGGTGATCTGGGAAATGCTGTGAGAAGATGAGGTGGATACATCAATAGCTAGTGCTGCCATATGGATATAGGAAGTGCTTTGTGCTCTCTAAATATCTTCTGTATAAATAAACCAGACTTCACTGTACTCTGTAATCTTGTCCTTAATTTGTTCTCTAGGATTCAGTGTGGGGGATGAACCACAGTTCGCTACATTCAGTCTTTCAGACCAATCAGAGCAACAACCAGCAGTCCAACTTTGAGGCTGTGCAGAGCGGGAAGAAAAAGAAGAAGCAGAAGATGGTTCGAGCAGATCCCAGCTTGTTAGGTCCGTTTCAATTTTTAAAAATTAACGTTTAATTTGGTAGTGGTGGTTTGCTTTGGGGAATGTAGAGAATTCTTAGTGACCTTAAATGGTCATACTGAGTTTGAGTAGAAAAGTTGGAGTATCTTTATAGTCTTTTCAGTAGTATTATTTATTTAATGATTTGAAAAATTCTGTACCAGTCTCATGGAAAAGTTTTGTCAAACTTTCCCTCTTGTAATGGCCTCTTTGATATCTGGGTTATTACCTGGAAACCTCTAAGTAGTTCAGGGATGTCAGTTAAATTCCCTTTCCTCTTTTGAATTGACTTACGGCTATTTTATTGCTTTAATGCTGATTTGTTCTTTGAAGAAAAGCATGTTTTCCTTTCTTTTATGAGGAGCAGCTTTCTGAGGCTGCCTTTGCCCTGCCACCTTTTCCCAGGAGCTAACCACTACCCTAATCAGAAAAGACAGCAAAGGTTGAAGTGGTCGCAGATTTTCAGTTGGAGACCATGGAGATGATGACATCATTAGTAGTCCTTTATTTATTATGTTCTGTGTCTTAATTTTTATGTGAGGCTGATTTTAACCATCCCCTGTAGCGCTGATGGAAAAGTTTCTTTGAAGTAGCTTCTAAGGTAGAAGGCCATTGTGTGAGTGCACAGACACTGTGGGGTGACAGGTCATAAATGTGGAATAAATGTGTCTGTGTTTGTGCCCCGTGTGACAGAGGGGAAACCAGGCCACTGCACTGGGCCAGGCTTTGTTGTGCTGCTTCTGCTGAGCCCAATTGCTGTAGAGCAGACAGCTATTGTCCACCTGAAGTCACTGCTTTTTAAGGCTCTAGCAGAGCCCTGCCTTTGGTTTTTGTCTTTCTTCTATTTTTGGTCTCACCAAAGTAGATACTTAACTCAGTCAGTGATTTCTGCACTGGTATGTATGGAACTTCAGTGGAATCCTGACTTATGCCACCCCAAGGTGCCCATCCACTGAGTCTGATCTAAGTACTCAGTTGAATATAGTAAAAAACCAACTCCTGTAATGTGAAGAAGAAATCACTAAATACAATTTAGAAGTTCCAGCTGTAAGGGAAGTAGCCCATGCAACCTTTTAAAAATGTGTGCACTCGCTCTTTTATAAAATAGTTTCAGATGCTTTTAGGCCACACTGCCACGTGAGGGAGCCAGAACAATTTCCCTAAACCTCCTGAATAGAGCATTTCTTGTCTCTCGAAGTGGAAGGCAGTTGTTTGTCTAGCACAGAGCAAACCAATGTAGCACTCTCAAGACACTGAAGTGTCAACTTTGTGTTTAATAGTCTTACACAGGGAAACTTTCCCTGTTCTCATACTCCAGATGGGGTTCATACAGACTTAAAAAGGAGGTTTCAGTAGGAAAGCTGCATTTGATTTATTAGATTTGTTTACTTGTTGAAAGTATTTTCACTCTTTCTCACACTTTTCTCATGTGCATCATGTCTTCAGCACATATGGCTAAAAAGTTGGGTAGAAGTTTGGGTGCATCTTGAGCCACCTGCATGGCCCTGGGTAACTTTGTACATTTTCGTGTTGTACTCCTGAGATGGAAGTCTGTAAAAAAGCATGGAAATAGATGTAATTGCTACTAGATTTCATAGGTACATGCATTGAGACTTTAAAGTAAAGGGTGAAGTTTCTCTCAGCTCCTGAAGCATGAGAGCATGATTCCATGTGTGGCTTCCCAGTTCTCAGAATGCCCATTTCTGCCTCTCAGTCCATGTAAGTGTGGTGTTCACAGCCACTTCCAAGAACCAGTTGACTTCAGCATGCTCCCTTTTGAGATGTTGCAGAGCCACATTGCCACCATGTGTAGATGTGCCTTGTACTGGCTCTGCAAGTGACATCCTTTAAATGGAACTTGAAAACAGTCTTCTGATCTGGTTTTAAAAACCAAGTGATGCTTGTCTAAAGACACTGCTGATTATCTTTAGCTTATTTAGGAAAAAATCAGTTTGGGTGACTGCATCTGTAGCTTACTGAATTACCCCTGGATTCACTTTCTCTTACACGTGGTACTGCATGTAACAGATGTTTTGTATCAAGTACACTATGCCACAGCCACATTTTTAACACCAGTCCTTCTTGATTCACAGGGTTTTCAGTGAATGCTTCATCAGAGCGGCTCAATATGGGAGAAATAGAGACTTTGGAAGACTACTGAGCATGTGCAAATCAACTGGCTTTTCCTGCATCTGTTAACCATGGATTCTCCATTTGGACACCGTACTCTCCACCTTGTGTTGTTCTTTGCCTCGCAGTGAATCACAGGATCAATCATCTCAGGCTGCTTCCTCTGGCCCCGGCAAACCCTTTCTGCCCAGGACTGCACAGGCGTTGTTCCTACTGTCAGCCCACTCGAGGGGACTTTGTTCCCAGTCCCGGGAGGGTGGGAGTTAGGCTTTGTTCCCAACAAGGCTGAATTGGGCAGCAAGCTTTCACTGTGCTGTGATTCATTCTGCTGACATACCTGGAAAAAAAAATCAATTGGGATTCTGCAAAGCATTGCTTCCTTCTCCTGGTTACTCTTACCACATCCAACACGTGCAGTCATATGGAGAGAGAGAGATTGAGAGTTTGTGGTTAACAGATGTTGGTCAAAACCAAAATGCCACACAGATACTGACTTGGCTGCTCCATCAGGGCAAGAGGTGCTCTCCTGGCCAGGAGTTGCATTCATAAGCTACCCTTAGAAACTGGCAACAGGAGAGGGGCGGTAGCGGGCACAGTTTAGCTTGGGTTGGTTTGAAGTTGCACACCCCCTGCCAGCCCTTCTCAGCACATAATTTTTGGAGGGAAAGCTCGAGTCTGTCTTCATTAGGTGGTGATGCTGAAGCTGGTGGAGTTCCCGTCGGCATTCTCCAGCCTTCCTGGACAAGTGGGGACTTCTGCTCTGGAAAAAGGGGGGTGGCATCTCTTCTTTCAGGCTGAATTTACCCCTTAAGTGCTACCTTCAGAGGGTTAGGACCAGTTTATTTTGAGCTCTTTTCCTGCAAATTTGTCTCGTTTAAGAGACAGTGGGATCTTTACAGTGTGGATCTGTAGTCTCTGGAGAGGGTGGACCCTGGCTTTCAGAGATGTGCCAGCAGCCTCAGCTGGTTGTCACTTGAAGCAGTGCTTAGGTATCGAGCAGAGATGCCCTTTCGTCACGGAGAGAGACACTGGAGGACGAAGCTTTGTGCAATGATGGCCCTGCTTATCTTCTACACCGTAAAAGTACTTCATGCACCTTCACTGGGATCCATAACCTCTGAGTGTTTATGGAGTCATAACCTTCCTCTCTCACCGAAAGATTAACACCACCTTCCCTGCTCCACGTAACCACCCACCCCCCCACACACACCACAAACGACAGAGAAGGAAAACTGCCAAATGCACTTAGTTTGAACCCCCTGGTCCCATCTCCCGTCCCCAGAGGGGTGTAACCTGCGAAGGGAGATATGCTGCGGTTTTGGTGGAGTTGTATAAAGGTGTCTGTTATTCTGTCATCACTGCCTAAAGAAAACAGTTTGAGTTGCTCAAGAGCAGTTTGGCTTTGGATTTTATTTTGTTTGGTTTATTCATTTTTTGGGGTCACCTTCCCCTCCTCCTCCTCTCTCTTCCCCCGTCCCCAAACATGTACAGTAACTATACAGAGACTGCTGCAGACTTGTATATAGTTTTTGGATCCAATAGCATGGAGAGACTTGGAACTGTTGCAAATCTGGTCTCCCTGTCTCCTTTGCTTTGTAAATTCATAAAAGGGGGAAGAGGGGTAGTTAAAATGTTTACAAAACTTTAAACTCCCTCTGAACTTTTGCCAGTGTGGGGGGGAAAAAAAAGAGAGAACTTAAATAAAACCTGGTTGTATTATATCTGAGAGAAAACTTTCTGCTTGCTTTTGTCAAAGCTGAGTATTGAGATAATTCTGGTACTAAAACTCACCCAAACTCGACTTGCATCAGTTTGCATCAAGAAACAGCAAGCAAATACACAGGATGTGGAACAACAGCTGCTGCTTTATTTCTTCCCTGGTGAGGAATACTGGTTGGTTTTTCTACTTGATAATTTTAGAGTTCAAATAAACACCAGTAAGTTGATATTGGAAATTTCTAACAAGAAAGCTTTAATTTTCCTCTGCTGTCTGTAGAGAAACATGCGCATTCACACTGGTGCTGTTTATGCAGGGGAGATCAAGCCGTGGCTGGTTTGCTCTTAACACAAACACTTGACCATGGAGCCTCCTTTGCCAGTCAGTGCCCACCCCATGCACTCCAATGCACTGCCCTCAATGAGAGGTTTTATTTATCCCCTCACCCCAAAGTCCACAGGGATACCTTGTAGGTTTCTCTTTTTAGACTTATTTCCCTTTTTTTTCTACTTGTTTTTGTGTGGAAAATCCCAGTAAAGGTAATGGTAAATGTCCTGCCATTCACATGACCATGGAAAATAAATATGCTGAGGCCTAACTTACACGGTAGCTTTGCATGATGTTTAGCTGATATCTGAGAGAACACTTTGTGTTTAGGCTGATAACCTGACTTTGTTTTAATATCTTCTCCTTTTAGCATATAAGGTGTGTGGTTCATAAGTGCTTTCTGGTTTTTTAGTGGTATGATCTAATTTCTGCAAGCTAATTTTGGACTGCTCTACACCATGTTACAAGTACACAAAAGCCTGTTAGTTTCAAGCTCGGCTGGGAAGCAGGAAAGGAACAGCTCCTCGACTGCTAAATGAAAATGCAGAAATGCAAGCAGGGAAAATGTGCAAAAATTGGTCGAACCTTGAGGACCTCACTCGGCTCCTGAGAATTTGTAGATGATGGACCAGTGGGGAAGATATGCTGTTCTTAATACTGAAATACTCTGGTTTCTGTGTTTAGTATGAAGGTAAGGTGGTGGCACGTGCAGATTGTGTACTCAGGTGACTGCCTTGTCCCCTTCTGTGACAAACGGGGCCCTTTCCTATAGCAAGAGTCATTTGGATCAGTAGGGATGGGGGAAATAGGAGCTCCAAGAAGCAAAGCAATCGCTGCAGAAAATCTGAATCTGAAATTTAAGACATAACTACTTGTGTCATATTTTCAGAACATAAATAAGTGGTATTAGGGGTGTTTATGTATTCATTACATGATGGGAAACGGTGAAGTATTTATCATCCCATCAGCTCCAAAATACTAATGAAATTTCTTCCGTGACAATCAGCTGGAGTGTTCCCCTGTTTATACACCTCATCCTTTCCCCATTCTTTGTTGCTGCAAATGTGATTTGAAACAAACCTGGGTTTTCTGTGCTGTGAACTGTCATAAGCCCCTGAGGCAGGCAGGGACAGAGTGGCAGAGGCTGGCAGGAGGAGGTGTTACCTGAGCAGTTGGGATCCAAGAAGGATGCTGGCATTGCCTGCCAAAGGCAACTCTCCTGGAACACTTCGGAGACTTTAACAGCAGTGCTGAGACCACCCATGGCTCCCAGGCCAGCTCTGTAAGTATTCCACCCAGGAACAAGGATGCCATGGAGCTGCTCTGGCTCTGTGTCAGGGCATTTTAGCCTCAGATGATTGAGGCCCTTGTTCTTTGCTCTCCCCACCCTGCAGTGCTGTGCCACCCTGCACAGTGAGGGAGAGCAGAGCCCTCGATTGGGCTACTGGGGCTCGGGCTGAGCTGCTGGCCCAACGGCTGCTGTGTTATTTCCTGTGCCTCCGGATGGCCAGCCCGAGGGGAGGAATTCCAGGAGCATCCTCGTGGCCTCTGGGAAGGGCTCACCAACAACTGCTCATGTGTGCAGTGGCCTGGCAGGGTCCTGATGGCTCCGCTTGGCTGCCTATGGGGTTTTAGGCACAAGTTTGGGAGGGTGGAGCTGCCTTTGGGAGGAGGTGTGCTCCTGGAGCCAGAGCGAGGGAGGCTCTGCTGGGCTTTGCACTCTCTCTCTGCGCCGTTGCTTTTGGAAAGGACTTTTTTTTTCTTTTTCTTTTTTCTTTGATTTTTTTTTCATTTTTGTTTTACCTGACTGAACAAAATTTTTATTATACCAGTAAAACTTCTGAGTTGTTTTGTGCTTTGAAGAGTTTTAAGGATTCCTGCTGATGCTTTTCCTGAGGGAAGCCATGCCCTACCACAGAGTCCTTCGCCTGGTCCTGCTAACACTGTGCAGCATCCTGGTCCCTGCTGTGCTGGCAGGTAAGGAGCTTTGTTTGCATTTAAAGCCCAAAAGCATAGGAGATTCTTTACTACACTGCCCCTCTCTTTTCTCCCTTCCCTGAAACATCCCTAAATATGTATTGAATTAGAAGTGATTAAGGGAAACTAGCTTTGTGGCTGCTGATAAGCAAGAATATATTTTCAGTGGAGAAAATCCTTTTAACTTTTCCTAAGCAGGACAGCAGTAGCACCTATGTGAGCGTTGGTGGGTAGGGGTCAGTGGACTCATCAATCAGCAGGAGATGGAAAACCTCTCAGCAACTGATGGGACAGGTTGTCCCTCAGCTTTTAATGGCAGGAATAAATTACAGTTAGGGAAAGAAACATTTTTCTTTGGCTAAAAGCGTGTGTGCCAATTCGTGGTTCCTTCTGTGCTCTCTACTGCAGCAGAGCACAACAGCTGCTTTAGGCAGGACTAGGAAGTGTCCATGAAAAGCTCAGTGCAAAGCCAAGGTGTGCATCCTTGTGGGGTCGCTCTGGAGCTGGGGCACCAGGGCAGTGCTGGAAAGGTGCCTGGCTCTGACTTGCATTCTGTGAGGTGACGGGGGAAAAGGATGGGAGAGATGCCTGTTCTGTAAGCCACTGGTTTTTTGGGCATTGTTACTAATTTCAGCTTTATCTGCTCCTGCCTTCAGCAGAGCTGTGCTGGCTGCAGGGAGCGGAGGGCACAGGCAGCTTCAAAGGCTGCAGGTCTCAGGTGGGTTTTACAGCTGGGGAAAAACTGACTTCCAAACCCACTGCACTGATGGGCTCTGAGCATACAGGTGGAAACTCTTATGGGGAATTGCTTCCCCCAAAGCTTTCCTTGCAGTGGAGGCGAGGCTGAAGAGATGGCTGGGGCCAAGGAAACAGGCACAGCATTTCTTTTCCTGAATTCCTGTCCTGCCATCCAAGACCTTGAGCAATGTTGTTTTGCAGTTCTCTCCCAATTTCTTCTGAGCATTTTGCCTCACAGGGAGATCCTGACCAGCTGTCTAGCAGATCAAATTATGGAATTCTTTGTAAAGCAGTTTTCATATGGGTAGGGGAACTCACTGCTGACTGGAACATCTGTGGGTGGAGGAGCAGAATTGGTGCAGCTGGTATCTTCTCCTAGGACACCTTCCTGCTGGGAAACCTTCAAAGTAACTAAGAAATGAGCACTAAAAAGTGGGTACTTCCCCTCTCAAACCATGAGGTTTTTTGATACAGTGGAACATTAATCATTTTAGCACAGTTTCAGTTTTTGCCTTGCTCTTACCCTCAGAAGCACTAGACATGCTCTTTCCCCATGCCAGGTAAGGCCTTTTCTTAATCATTAGCAGTATTTCACTCTGCAGGAAGTGATTGATTTCCAATGAGAATTCAATCTTCTTCCACTACAAGCTGGGATCTCTTCTGTGCTGTTTTAAATTTCCAGTATTTGGTGCATATGCTGTGCCCCAGCTCCAGCTTTTCCATGTGCTTGCTCTGGCATTGCAGCTGTGGTTTGTGTCTGGTGCTGCTGCCCTGTGTCACTTTGCTCCTGTGACGCCCTCCTGAGTTTACTTGATCCTGTTATCTCATGCAGTGAGGCTTGAAGGGCTTTGTACTGAGTGCAACATTCAGATCTTGGGGTGTAGGAGAGGACTCTGTGCTTTCTCTGTGGTGTTTCAGAGACTTAAGGCCTCTAACAGGTTGTTCCCTGCTCCCTCAGGAGGGGACAGGAGGGAACCAGCCTGGACAGTAAGGCATCCCAGGAGCAGCATGATTCTCTGCTGCATTAGACATGGAGAGTTCCTGCCCCCAGTACAGGTGCTTTGATGAACAGTGGAACTTTTTCTGCCTTTTACTCCATTAGGAAAGGAAATTTCAGGCCTGGTGTAGACAAAGAGGGGAAGGGCACACAGACAGCCCTCTGGTCTCAGCACATACACTCACAGCCCTGCCTTTCTGTAAACAAGTTTACTTAGTATCCATCAGAACCGCAGCTCTGCCTTGCTGCACACAGGAGCTCCTGGCCTTGCCCACCACAGGCTGCCCTTTGTGCTGCTGCTGAAGGCCTCCTTTCAGCCCTGCCCTGGCCCTGTGCCTGCCCTGGCCACCTGGGGCTGGACAGCCCCTTGCTGGCCTCGGAGTTCACCAGCCCCTGCCCTTTTCTCAGCACCTCTGACTCTCCCCAGCAGAGCCTCCAGAGTGAGCAGGGCTGGCTGTGCTTTGGAGAGGGCTGCAGCTGGTGCTGGGCATGCAGAGCCCATGGCCAGGATGGGTCTCCTCTCCCTGTTGGCTGGTTGCCCGGCTGGTTTGATTTCCTGGACAGCATGGTCAGGGCTCTGTGACTGTTGAAAGTGTGAACTTCTCCAAGTTACTGAGCTCTTTCCAACATCACATTTGTCAAAGATGGGGAAGCAACCAAGCCCATCTTTAACCCTTTCTGTCCCCATCATCTGGGTGCAACAGGAAATGGCCAGCTCAAGGACCTGTGACAAACCTAAACCTTCTCCACTTCCTCCTTCTCCAAACCCAGATGGCACGTAGGCCTAGAGCACAGGAGGATTGTGAAGAGCTGATTTGTATTTTATTCCCTATCAGCAAACCCAGTTTCAATTCCTATAATGGATTCAGAGCTCCAAGTGAGATGGAAGTTAGTACAAACCTTTGCAAGGCATTGGCTTCTGAATCATGTGTATATTTGGTGTTTAAACCCCCATGTGGGCTCGTGAGCTTGTTTTGAGCTAATGCAGAAATGTTTTACTGCAGTAGCACATCAGAATGAGTCTGGGGGGAAAAAAAGCAACAGATCATACACACTAAAGGAAAAGGCACAGGAAAACACCTTGACCAAGGACATCTTTCTGTAGCAGCTTGTGTGTGTTTGTTTTCAGCTACAGGAGAATAAAAGATTATTAGGATTTTAAAGATTTTTTAAAAATTTTTTGAAGCTTAAGTACTAGAACATGGATAGCAGTAAATAGGTTTTGTTTGGCAAATTTCAGGAAACATGTTGTTGTTCCAACAGATCTGTCCAGACTTAAACCAGGACTTTGTAAGCCATTACTCAACCTTGCTCTGCTCCAACACTCCTCATAAATTTCTGACGCTGGTATTGACCCCTGAATAAGGAGCTAGGTTGGAGGTGAGGAGTGGGATGATGAGGTGCTGAAGTCAGCTTGAGTGAAGAAGGCTATTGGCCACTGGCAAGTGACGTCCAGGGACAATGATGTGACGTGGCCACATCTGCCTGCCTTAAGGTCTTACAGTTGACCTGTGGGGAGGGTCTGGTTCCTGCAGGTTTGGTTGGCTTCCCCTGGGGCTGTCACTTGTAGAGACTCTTCCAGCCTTACTTTTCAGTCACTGAGTACCTGGGGTACTGGCTTCCACGTCACTGTGCTGGCCTCACCCCACCTTTTTCTTTCTGAGCATGGAAATAGCAGTTTTGTCAAATTGCCATCATCCCCTCTAGATCTCTCTACAGCCCGTATGTCTGGAGTTCCAGTGGCCCCTGCATCACTTGGAAAACTCATCATGTATTTCTTTGTGATAACTGATATTTTCTTCCCATTTCCTCACCTCAGTTATAACTAACCTGTGCTGGGGAGAGGGAGAACACAGTGCAGCAAAGAGATTTCCCTAAAATAAGACAATTTGTAGTGTTAACGTGGGAAGGAAGAACTGCTATCATCCACCTGGCCTTCTGCAAAACACTCTAATAATTTTAGTCCATTTTGTTCAATTCCATCTCCAGTAAAACTCCAATAAGATTACTGCATGTTGTTCTCCTAAGTGTTCTACTGTATTTCTCATGAAAAGGCTTTTACTGTTAGTCTGAAAGCAGCAGTTGCCCTCAGCTTGTGCTTCAGTACTGAGACAGAGCTAATGCTGGGGAAGAGCTAATTTGTGCCAGGGCCTGGAGGCTTCCTTCCCTCTGGAATAGCTGGCACTGAGGCACAGAGCCTTGGCAGTGGAGGGTCACTGGTGTGCCTCAGCAGCCTGGCAGCCCCTCCACGTGTGCCCCCAGCTGCCCCTGCCAAGTCTCTCCAGGGCAAGCCAGCCATGTGAGTGCACCACGGGAGTTTTCTAGAGGTAGGACTGGTCCTGAGACTGATGGCAGCACAGCTAATGCATGGCTTTCACCCAATGTTAAACATCTGGTCTCATGATGGATGATGTATTTTGAGCATGTTTCTTGCTAGTTCTTTATTTCTAAAACGTTCTTGGGTGAACAGGAAAGCCATGCACTACATTACCTTTGATATTTAGTTTCCAGCTCTTGGTTGTAACTCCCTCCCTGGAGGTGGCAGCGTGTTTGGGTGTTTTTACAAGTTAAGCTAATTGTTTCCTGCCCCATGGCCATGGAGCTTTCTTCAACTTGCCCTTTCCTTGGGAGGGGCTGCTGCTGGGTCCAGAGCTGTCACTGAGGCACTTGTTGAGGTTCACAGTCAGAATGAAGTGACAGTGTGGGTGGGAAGGCCCAGCCACTCTGGTGCTGCTTTCTCTGTAGATCATGTTTAGATCCTCGTCTCCTGCTCATGCACAGAGAAACTGAGCCTGGGAGGAGCAGGACTTGTGATCACCCAAAACATCAGCAGCAGAGCAGAGAACTGAACCTCCTGAACTGGGTCCCCTGCCTGGTGACTGGAAAAGGCCTTGGTGTCTCACTTGGAGAAATGAGACCTTACTAATAGTGTGCATGTGTTGAGGCTTGGTACCTGACACAAACTCTGTCCTTCCCATCACTTTCCTTGCTTTTACCAGGGGACTGAAATGGGATTGTGGCATTTGATGTGGGTCCATTATCTGCCACTCCCAGCCAGTGGCACTGTAGCTGACACTCATTGGGACTGTCAGGGAAGCAGGTATGAAACCTCTGCTTGTTAAAGAAACCTGCTGGATACATGAGGATAGCCGGATGGGTGCTTGGGCTTCTCAGCTGGCAGGAGTGGAGGCATGTGAGGACATGAGCTTTTAGGCTAGGAGGGAAAATCAAAGGAGAGACATGGAGAGAACAGTGCTGGTTATGAGCAGACCTCCCAGGCTGCAGCAACGGCCTCTGGAGGAACCTGCTCTTGTTTTGTGTTCCCCCACCCTGTGTGCCCACAGAAGGGCCCTCGGCACCTGCTCCAGCAGCACTGAGGGGCAGGAGCTGAGAAGGGACCAGCATGGAGCCCTGGCTCCTGGGGAGGTTCAGCTGTGGGTACTTCAACGTGTGGGCAGGAATCTGCTGCTCTCTGAGCTCACAACTGTTCTGAGGCACCAGACCCAACTGAAAGGGGCTGTGTTTCCCTGGGCTGAATTACCAGTAGTGTAAAACCACAAGAACTCGGGACGGCAAATGCACATTAAGCACATTCTGCCCTTTCTGTGCGGTCAAACTGAAAGTGTGTGTCAGTTGGATGAGGGGAATTAACAAAATACATATCCAGCAGTCATCCAAGTTTTTAAAAATCATGGGGATCATAAACAAATTAGACTGTTTCCTCTGTATTTGGTTATCAAAAATAAGCTCTGTGCTCTGCTTAAAGAGAGCTGCCAGAAATTTTTCAGGAGTTAGATGCACTGAGAGCAGGAGAGACTTCCTGGCACCTCTGAGTCTGGTGGCACCTGTGGGACCTTTGCATTGTGATTGGAAGAGATAGTGCTCCCTCCTCATCTCTTTGAGAGTGGGGATTGGGAAGACCCAGCCCAGGTCATACAGTCTCCCTGGATGGTGCCTGCATCTGTTACAGATCATCTGAGCTAACACCAGTCCCTGGTCACACACAAGGCAAACACACAGCTCTGGAGAACAAAAACATTCTTGGGAAAGGAAACAACACTCCTCCCAGCACTGTGTTCCTCTGCCAGCTGGGGACAGTGGCAGTGTTGGTTCTGGTCCTGGGGGTGTTGACAGAGTCAGGAAGGTCACAGCTGGAGTGTGGCTCTTCTGTGTGCAGTTTCTCCCTTACAAAAGCAGCCTGGAACCAGAGCTTCCAAAGCATTCTGTGTGTTTGGTCTTTTCCTAAACCAACAGCTTCCCCATGCCACTGTTGCCAGCTAAATAGCCCAACTCTGCTTGGTTCTCTCCTGAGTTAACTACCTTTGCTCACTGAATTCTGTATTTCCTCCTGCTCCATTCTCTGGCAGTGAAACCACAAGATTTAAAGTAGAGAGGTCCACTGGAAATGGCATTTGGTAGAAGAGCCATGTGATAGGATATAAGTTTTCAGCTTTGCTGGTTAGTTTTGCAGCACAGGTTGGGAAGGGCCCTGCAAAGGCTCAGGTGTTTGTGGGAGCTCTTGTGAAACACAAACCTCTGTGTGCTTGTACTGGGGAGCTGAGATGCCACCTCTGGTGCAGAGACCATGGATGTACCAAATGTTCTTTGCTACACCCAGCTTTAGCTGAGTTCCTGCCTGGGTCTACCTGGCACAGGCTGCACACTTGGGACTTACTGTCTGTTGATGCTTGTTGGGCCAGGATTGAACCTGGCAGCTGTCTTGCTGGACACCCTGTAGCTTTTCTGCCTGTAGAAAGAGCTTTCAAAACTAGTCTAGAACTTTGCTGTGTTCCCAAGATTGTGGGCAGCCTGGAATAGCTCTGGAGATGGTGGGAGCTACTCTTTGATGCAAGCCCTGCAGTAAGTTTTCAGTGGGTTGGTACTGGCAGGAAAGATGAGTGTTTTGGCCCTCCTGTTCCAGAGAGAAATCTTAAGGAGAACTAAGTGTGGTGCAGCCCATTAGGATTTTTTGCTCTCCTCCCACAGTGCCTTCTGTCCACAGGAGGCAAGGAGGGCTCCAGGCACTTTAAGCTGGAACTGGCACTGCCAAGATGTGCTGCTGCCATCTCTCTTCCTGGGCTACAGAGAGCCTGGGACAAGTCTTCAAGTGCCCCTGGTACACCAAGGTTCACATGCCACAGTTGGGGTGCCTGGGGATACCTCTGTGCATTGCCCCAGGGAACCTGGGCTGCTTGCTCCAGCTGTTGACTCCCTATTTCTCAGTCCTGAAAACCATTGTGTCAGTTCAGGTGGGCCCTGGCAGTGAATGTTGTTCATTTTTCTCCCCCCAGTGCAACATTCCCAGTGGTTTCAGCAGGGAGCTGTGGAATGTCTCCTGCTCCTGCCAGGGCCCACCTGAACAAGGCTGGGCATTGACAGGGAGCACTCAGTGAGCCACACAGGGAGGGCTCTCTGGCTTGGTCTCTGACCCACGGCAGGAAGGAATAACAGGAGATGAGTGGTAACATTAAACACAACCCGGCCTGGCTTTCATCTCCCGGTATGGCGGGGGTGCAGCAGGGGGAAGTCAAGGCTCTGGGGTCCTGTCTGGGGGAGCCATGGCCTGTGCTGTGCCAGCACCTCCAGCATCCTGCACAGCAGGGGTTGGTGTGGGACAGAAGGGCCCTGAGATGCTGTGAATTTGGCCAGCACAGGTGGCCCGGTGGCCTCTGTCTGTTGGCAGTGTGACAGCCCTTCCCAGCCCAGTCCCAAGGGCATCCATGAGCAAACCAGCTGTGCACGTTCACATGGGGCCTGTTTGTGCGTGAGCAGAGGGTGCAGGGTGTTGTGTGTGCTGTGTGTATGCTAGTTGCCACAGAAGCATTGCCTTTGGCTGCTCTGGGTATGGCTGTTCAGCAGAGGTGGTGCCCCCTCGGAGGAGGGCTCTGCCATACCGGGGTTCTCAGCCCTCAGCTCACCCTTCATCCACCCCGGAGCAGCCTGGCAGGCAGCTGAAGCCCAGGGACCTGCAGGGCTGCGGTTGTCACCAGTAGCCTGACTGGGCCCCCCATGCCGTGGGTGCTTGTCTTCCAGCAGAGTACCCGCAGGACTCGGTCCCCACCCTCTGGAACGAGCCGCCCGAGCTGCCTTCTGGAGCCGGTCCCTTCGACGCTGCCACCACCACCGCCCGGCTGTCGGACGCCACTGCCTTCCCCCCGTACACTTCCGAACTGGAGCCCGAGGACACCACCCACCTGCACCGGCTGGACGCCGGGGACGGTGAGTGGCTGCGAGAGGGGCTGCCCGTGCCCGCGGCTCGCTCCCGCAGCGGCCTGGGATGTCCTCACGGTGGATTTGCTCCCTGTGGGCCTGTCTCCTCCCGGGAAGGGTTAAAGCCACGCTGCTGGGGAGAGGGAGGGTTGCCTTTACTGCCTGCTCGTGGAAACTTCCCTGCTGAAAAGCCTCTGCTGGCAGAGTTCTTGCCGGCCCCAGGATGGCTCCAAGACCCTTCTTTCTGCCCCATGACCTGTCATGGCAGGCACTTGCCCTGAAAAGAAAACTGCCTTTGAGTGCAGGTAGGGCTCTCCAGGCCAGAGCGTGCCTGGAGCTCCCTGAACAGGGAGCATGAGTGCCTTTCCTGGCTCATGGCTCCTGACTGACAGCAAGCACCAGCTGAGATGTGGTCCTGCCACAAGCAAAGCAACTCCCCCAGTGTGTGTTAGCAGGAAAGCTGGGCACCACCGACCCACTTTGTAGCAGCTGTCCTTGTCACTGGGAGCTGGCTGAGGTGGTGGTGGCTGGCCACAGCCCCCTGCCCAAAGGTGCACAGGACCACACCTGGGCTGTGTGAGGACATGGGACGTGGCCAGTGCAGGGAGCTCTGGGACAGGAGTGTGACCTGATGCCTGGTGACATGCGGGGTGTGGGGTGATCCTTGCAGCCCTTCCCATCTGGGCCCCACTGCCTCTGCTGACCTCGTGCCTTTTTCTCTCTCCCTGCAGGCTCACTGGGGCCTGGAGCTATTGGTGCCATTGTCATTGCCTCCCTCCTGGGTACGTCTGTGCTTGTGGCCTTGGTCGTCATCACACTGAGAAAGTTCTCAGCCTCCTGAACTCAATAAAAGTTTTTTTCTGTTACACAACCTGCCTGTCTCCAGCCCTCAACTGCTCCTGAACAGTCTGCCTGGGGCCCTGGGAGAAATGGTGCCACAGATACAGGAAAAGCACTGCTGGCCCTGTGCTGGGCAGCCAGGCTGCATCGAGTGCTCATTAGCCTTGGGGTGTGTTATCTCCTGGGTGACACAGGCCTGGCAGGGCCTGTCAACCCCACTCAGAAGGAACCTGTGGCAGTGTGTGGCTTTGAGCTGGGAGCTTGAAAGGGCCCTTCTAGGTCTAGTCTGGATGATGGTAAGTGTTGGGCATCACCCTGCACAGCTTTCCTAGGAAATGGTTGTTCATGGGTGTAAGCCACCCCAAGTTCATGTGCAACCCCATTTTCACCCACTGCATTTGGGCCAGTTGCAATGGAGGGGACTGGGGAGGAGACAAGTGATCAATCCAGGGGAGGAAGGAGACACACAAGTGTTTTGGCGCTGGCTTGCTCAGCTACATTTTATCACACAGAAAAACGAGACAACAAGAAGTTCCCCTCAGTTCACTGAGGCAGTCTGGCAGGGGCTGGGGGGCTTCAGCCCGTGCTTGTGGGCCCCAGGCCTGACCCTGTACAACACTGGAGACCACTGAGACGGAGGCGTGCAGGGGTGGGTCTGAGGAAATAACACTGGATGCCACTGAGTGCCTGAAAATGGCACAGCCTGTGCCTGGCATCTGGAGTCATGTGGAATCACAGCAGAGCAGGAGGGGCTGGAGCACTCCCAGTGCTTGGTGGCGAGTGATGGGACAGGGCACAGCAGCAGAGCCCTCTCCCTGGAGAAGTGCAGTGAGGAGCTGGCATCCTGGCACTCTGGGGAACTGGTGAAACATCTGATGGGCAAAGGAGCATTTCTGTGCTGTGAGAAATATGCCAGGCAGGCATGTGTGGCTGTAGGCCCTGTGCTGGACTGGGCTGGCTGCTGGGCTGCCAAGCTGGGTGATGTGAGATGTGGTGATTTTGCAGGTAATTTTAAGGAATTCCTAGAGCTGGAGCTCCTCTGGGGTTTGTAGTAGTGAATTTGTGGCTGTTGCAAGGTTTGGATCCTGAGTCGGAGGTTTGGTTGTCTCAGGAAGCTGACTGGGATGCTGCTGGAGGGACCTGGCTTGGGGTGTCCCCATTAAATCTGCCCCATGCACCAGACTGGAGCCTGCAGGTCCTTCCTGGCCCAGCTCTGGGGCTGGGCAGTGACTGGTGACTGGGAACCACTGCTTAGTGTAAACCTCCCACAGCTGGCCAAGGCAGCACAGCCCTGCTGGCTGTTGTCACATGCTAATGGTGGTGGCACAGATCTGAGCCTGAGTGAAGAATGCCTTCTCTCCCCCATCAATACTGTGGCTCCTACCACTTTGGTCCTGGGTGCTGGCTCTGGGCTGGCTGTCCCAGGGCTGTGGTGTCAGTAGGGACAGCCCTGGAACCCACCTCAGCTGTGTTCGGCCTCACACTGCACATCCCATGTGGTCCAAAGAGCAGTTCCGTAGCCTCCCTTCACAGCTTCCACGTGTCCTGCTTTCTGCCCACATTCCTCCTGGCATGGCTGTGCTCCTCCCCTCCATGCCCATGGCTGCTGTGTGGCTCCATCTGCAGCTGCTCTCCATCCCCTTTCTGAGCATAACCAGAGTTGGCCAGAGCATACATCAGCACAGGCTACAATGCCTGGAAGACAATCCTTTGCCATGTTACAGAAAGGTGCCAAATAATTGATTTTCTTAATGGATGCTGGCCACAGCTTGGGCCCAGCTTGTGTCTGAGAGGCCCTCAGCCATGTGTGGGACTGTTGAACAAGGGGTGGCTGCCACAGGTCTGTCCCCCATGCTGCTCTCAGTGCTGTGCCCAGGGCTTCATGCGTTGCTCAGTGCCACAGCTGGAAGGAGTGACAAGCTGGCTGTGCTGGCCACAGGACTTGCATATATACACAGAGGTGAGCCTGTACAGGGAGGCTGATGGGGGTGGGTTATGAGCATGCAGGCAGTGGTTGCTGGGCCTCCCAGGGCACGCAGGACAGCAGCTCCAGGTAAAGTCACTCCCCTGCTGTGTGGCAGCTGGGGCTGCTGGTGCTCCTGTGGTTCATGTGGTGTGCAAGATGGCGCTGGCACAGTCACCCCTGCTCTGGCCTCAGCAGCAGGGAGGAGCAAAGACCACAAGTGCACGACCAACCAGGAAAGGTCATGATGCTGAGGTTCTGCAGTGGCCCTGCAGAAGGAAGTGGGCTGTGGAAGAGGGGACTGAGCCATGGGACAGGGCCCAGATGTGCTTCAAGGTTGTCAGGCAGGCAGAAACGTGGGTCAGGGCTGGCAAGGCTGGGCTGCTGCTGGAGAAGAGCTGGGTGTGGAGCACTGCAGAGCATTTGACTGGAAGCAAATCGAGGGTCAGCCTGTGGGAATGAGTCCAGCAGCTTCACAGCAGGACTAGAGTGGTGGAGTTCCTGCAGCTCATCCCAGCCTGCTGCCAATGAGCTCTGAGAGACAGCTGAGACTACTGCTTGACTTCAGTTCTCCCCCTGTGAGATGCTGGGTTCAGAGCACTCCAGACTTGGAAGGTAGCAATGAGCTGTTAGTGCTTAAACCAGGTGATATTAATTGCTCAGTGATGTTTGTGGCCACTGCCTTTCCAAGGAGCCTGAGCCAGCCCCAGCCAGCACATGTGGCTCATTTGGCCTGCACTCCGTGGCCTTCAGGCAGTGTCCATTGAGCTTGTGATCTTTGGGGCTTTACAGAACACTTGGAAAAGGGTTATTTTACAATTTGAAGTGCTGATCTCCAGGAAAGGACCAGCGCTTCTGGGGGGCCTAGGAACGACAGTATGTTCATGGGTGTGTGCCTCGTCCGGTGCATCAGGTCCCCCCCAGTGTCCCACAGCTGCCACCTCCTCCCAGCTGGCAGCCTCTGTCTTCTGCCTCTCTGAGGCACTCCAGATGCTTGGGGATGCCGGTGGTCATTGGCGGTTTCTGCTGCCCAGTTTCCTTCTCTGACTGTCATCTGACTTGTGCACCCGGAAACACTCCTTCAGGTTCTGGGCTCGGATTTTGGGGTTCAGGATCTCCTCCCCCATAGAACTGGGGAACCAGCCCCTCTCCTGGTCGTGAAGACGTTCCCCAAATATCCAGCCTGAGCATAGACAGAGATAGGCATAAGTGAAGAAGCACTGGCCCTTGCTCCTGCACTGGGACAGTAGTGCTGGCAAGAGCCATCAGAGCTGGCAGAGCTTTCTGGAAGCTACTCAGAGGCCTGTGCTGGAGCAGACCCAGGTTGCCCGTCCAGCAAGGAGGCCTGCTCACCTGAGCAACATTGTGTGAGGACAACTGACTCAAGGGATGCCAGCAGAAAGCAGGCACTGCTGCCACCAAGTGCCCTCTGCTGCCCCTGGAGTCACAGGAGTGGTCCCCAGCAGACACCCAATGTGACTGAGACCACCAGCTACAAGAGTACCCCATAGAGCAGGACCAGGTGGCTGTGAACCATCATGAGGGCAAGAATAGCACTGGGTTTGCTGTGCTAGCTTTACCATGGCCCACAGCTGGAAGGCTGTGCCAGTGTTGCCACAACTTAGGCAACCTGGATTGGCTATTAGGAGAAGGCAGTAACTTCCTTCTCTGGCTGTGATGCTGACACCAGAGCCTCTTCTGGGCTGCAGGGAGAGACTCACAGCTGCCTGCCTGCAGCAAAGCCCATCCTTCCACAGGGACTCCCAGTCCATGCCCATCCCATCCCATCCCACCCCCATACCGTCATCTGTCTTGTCCAGGATGTTGAGGACATCAGCCAGTTCTAAGGAGAGCTCATCAGGCTGCTGGGCCACGTATGGGTGAACACACTGGATCTGTGGGCAGTCTGCCAAGGAACAGGACAAGAGTGAAGGATGGACTGGGATAAGCCCCTTGAAGAACAGCACAGATTGTGTGGCTGTAGCCCCATGAGCTCTGCACATGGTCCCTCTGATCCGTTAAGGGCCTCTGGGGAAGCCAGGGAGTGCCCCAGCCACAGGTACTGGGGAAGCAACTCTTGGGAAGGGAGCCACGTTCACATCACCACCACAGTACCAGCCATGAGCAGCCTGGATGGGAGGGAGAGTGCTGGTGCAGCCCAGCCCAGGGCTGGAGGGGTTGAGGTCAGGGCCAGGCCTAAAGATAAGCAGGTATTGATGGTGGAAAAGGAGGGGTGCCCAGGGAGAGGGTTCAGCTTTGGCACAGGTCCCAGATATGTGGCTGCACTAAGATCAGGCAGAATAAGGTGCCCTGTGGTAGGGGTGAAGAGCTCTCAGCTCCCATGCTGTGTCTCTTACCAACAAGTCTGGATGTAAATGAAACAAATTTGGTCCTCCGGTTCGGGGCTAGTGAAATCATCCACCGCTTCATTTCACTCCTGGACAGGGGAGACAAACCAAGGCTGTGAACATGAAAGAGTTGTAGGGGCCCTAGTTCTCCTGCCCAGCCAGTTCTGGACTTCATATTCCTCCTTCCAGCCTTTTCCTGCCTGCCCCTCCAGGGTCCTAGGTTCAATGGTGATGCTGAGCCCCACTGTTGCACACCCTGGTCGGGATGTCACATGTGACAGAGTGCTCCGGGCTCTGCTGCACAGCCCTGGCTGTCCCCCACAGGCAGCATGGTCCCTCTCTGGGGAGGGTCCCTCTGCTAGCATTGCTGCCCAGAGCCAGCAGCAAAGTGGAGGGCCTGACATTCTCTGAGAAGTAACAAGCGAAGGCAGCTCCTGGCTGGGCTGGTCAACAGGAGCAGTTTTTCCAGGAGATAAGCAGTTACAGGAACCATTTATTCCTGCAACTGTTGTGTAGGAACATTTAAAGGGCAGAGCTGATTAATTCTCTTGCAGAAGAGCACTGCAGCACACCAAAGGTACCACTTGCATGGCAACAAGACCCATGGGAACAGCATGCTGCAAAACCTAGGCCTGCAGTTGGGAGGATGAAGATCTCACAAATGCTGGAGAAGTCCAAGGCCTGGCTCCCCTCCGACTTCCCTCTGCCCCATAGGAAATGGGACAGTTCACCTTCATGGGCTCCAGCTCCTGCCTGGAGGACCAACTGTGCTTCCAGCTGCCAGAGAGCCAGATTTTTCTACCTTCTCAGGTGGTTTTAAAGCCTGAGCTTGACACACATGACAAGGTGTGGGAGTGTCTTCAGGGAGCAGAGAGGCCTCTAAGGGAGATATAAAGGACAAGTGCTGGCAGGTTGATCTGTGGAGTTGGGATTACTTTATACTTCAGGTATGAAGAGCAATGCCAAGGACCAGTGGAAACACCTGCAGGTCACACCATGTGAAGACGTGTGGGATGAGGGCTTTGTGCACAGAGGAGCTATAACATGTAGAGGTCAAACCCAAAGTATTGCTGTGCTTGTGGCTCTATCTGCATGCTGGCCCTGCACACAGATCGTCCATGGATCCACTCACAGTGCCCAGCTCCTCTCAGGCTGCAAGGAGATCACCCACACTCCAGTTCTATCGGTGCAACCAGTTGTGTCCAAATAAAGAGCCCACCCAGGGCATGAGCGGCAAGCTGCCACTGAGCAGGTCGTTGTTGCCTGATGCAAGAGCTGCAAGAGCTGTAGAACAGATACAGAAGTCTCTGTTTGGCACCCACTTACTCTTCTTACTGTTTTGTTTTTCAGTCTGTGCCCAGTACTGCCTTCATCATTCCTGCATCTCTGAAACAGTAGCCTTCAGCAGTTGATATGTCACATTTCAGTGCTCAAGACCTGGCAAGTCATGTTCTGTATCACATACCTGCTGTGGCCACCTAGAAGATGGGACAGGATGCAGAGCACACACCTGCGACTTGCCTCCCCTGAGCTGAGCAAATCCTGGCCTGGTTTATGGTTTGCTGCACAGCCAAGACTCACAGACGTCACATGTGCGCTTGCCCCGCATAGTGTGACTGACATCTCTATTTTCAGTGCAGCAGAGCTGCAGCCATATGTCTGGGGAGAAGGTGCAGCTGCTCACTGCACTGGGGGCTCCTTGTCCTGATGCTGCAGTGGTGGGGGCAGGTCAGGGTGCAGCCCCCAGGCTGGTGTTCATTTAGGAATATAGATGATGAACACCAGCCTACTAACAGCAGATAATATCAGCCTGGGGATGTGCATTGTCTCTAGGAGCTGTTTAGCTGGTGGCTAGAAAATGTGGGCCTCATAAGGCTTGGGTCAGTGAGGAAGCCATGCCCTGTGCTCAAAAACAGTCAGGTCAGTGCTGGCACAGCTGAATCATTTGCCCAGCCTGAGCTTGTTGGAGCCTGAAGTGAAAAATCAGTGAGCCAGAAAACCTGTATCCAGGGAGACAAGGAGGCCCTGAGCAGCAGAAGGGCTGCACAAGATTGGCACTGGCTGTGGAGACTCGGAGAAAGCAGCCTTTTCTCCCATCTTCACCCACAAGCAGAAGACGTGCTCCACAGGGCTGGTCAGGCATAGTCATGATCCTTGTGAGTCAGTGGAGCCACTGGTGTGTTGTCAGTGTATATCCTGCTTAGTTTTATTTTCTGAATATGCTGCAGGCTGTAAATCAGCTGGGGCCCAGTGCCTGGGCTGATTTCTGACTTCCCTGTCCCAGAGCAGGAACTGCCACCACCCCAGATGCCTTAAATACACCGTACAGGAGAGAAACCTGCCTAGGTGACCAGTGCCTTTCAGTAGCCTCAGGGGAGTTATGCTGGGCAGAGAAGCTGGTAGACCCAGCTCAGCTGCAGCAGTGGGATCCCTCCCTGCCCTCCCCTGGAAAGCCTGGACAGCTGGTCCCCATGAAGGCAGGATGTAGGGACAGAGAAATGCTGAGCACTGGCAGGGTGACAGATACTCACTGGGATGATGCCTTCAGCATGTAGCTGGCCTCCCGGTCATCTGCATTCTCTAGCAGCCTCAAGATGAAGACATTGGCCAAACTCTGCCCCTGATCTTCCAACTCCTCTACCCGAAGAAGCCCTCGGGGAGCAGAGTCAAACACTTGGTACTTGTCCCTGGGAGAAGTTAGAGAGGAGATTAGGAAAAACTGTGGTTATTGCAGGAGACTTTGACCGCAGCCATCCAGAACTATACTGAGGACACAGACCAGGAGCTGCTGCATGGCAGGAGGAAAAAAGATGTCCTGCTGTGGGAAGGGATGAGCGTGTGGCTTTGAAAACCCACTGCAAAGCAAGGAACCCTCTCCATGCTCTGCCCCGGGCATCCTTCATGGCCTGGAACAAGCTGCTTGCTCTGTCTGAGCTCCCCACGTCCAAAACACAGATGGTGCTCCCTCAGAGGGCATTGTGAGGCTTAATTCATTCCTATTTATGAAGTACCTCTGTGTTTTCTGGATACAAGTTGCCACAGGAGCAAAACATTTCCCGGCGCACAGACACCTCGGCGACACGTTCATTAGGAACAGTGGACAGGCAAGATGCTCCCAACCAGTGGGTCTAATTCACACCACAAAGAGCATGCTGTTCTCTGCTGCTGTATTTCACCAGTGTCTGCTTGCACAAGACACAGTCCTCAGTACAACCACATCCTCCCCTCCTGAGGCAGGTTACATCATGTCAAATATAACCGCTGGCCTCAGGCTGAAATTTATACCCCTCCCTGCTTATCTAACTTTCTAGTTGGCTTTCTTAAGAGTTTTAACTGACTAAATCTGTGCTGTTCTTTTGACAGCGATGAGTCAAAAATCACTTCTTGACAGGAAGACAGATCTCCAGGGTCAGCCCACGAGCCACCCTGCAGAAACTGCTGGATGCATAGTCACCCTGCTGGCAGATCTGCCCTGGAATCTGTTTAACTCCTCTTGGCCATGAATTTTCAGCTGGAGATAGCTTTGCCACCCATGAAGAGTCAGCTGTGCTCAAAGGCAAGGTGACTGCTGGAGGGAGGTGTACATGTCAGGCCAGGATGCCCTCCCTGTGCCTGAGGGACGGGATGGGGTCACAGTTATCACAGGTTGGATAAACTTGGGACAACAGAACTAATGAAGTATCCCACGTACTACCTGAATTTTGCACTCACCCAGGAATTTGCCGGCAAATCACCAGCAGGTCATTGAAAAGGAACAGGTATATTTCTCTGAAGAGTTTCTTGGTGCGAAGGGTTCGTGATGTCTTTGGACCATTCATTTGCTGCAGTTCCCCCTGCTTCAGCAGCCAGCGGGAGTGGGAGATGATGGGTACAGACTAGAAGGGAGAAAAAGATGGCAAAGTTCAGGAGAGCAGCAAAACCCCACAGATTCAAGTGGTTATGATGCTGAAAGCACCAAGAGATGCAAAAGGAAGGGTGGTGAGCTCCCATCACCACAGCTTGCACTGCAGAGGCCGGAGCAGCGCTGCCAGGAGAGGGCAGTGTGCTCGGCCATCCACACAGCCCAGCACAGCGGGACAGAAGTCGGACGGGTACAGCAGGGGCCCGAGGATGGACAGACATTTAAGGATGGCACTGCTAGAGTGACAAGTGCCAGAATGAAACAACAGCCTATGCCCTGATCTCTCTCTGAGAGATGCTGTCACCTGGGCTGAACTTTCCTTAACGGTAAGACTGACTTTCAAAACCACGGATTTTGCCTTTTGGCTACAAAAACCCCCAAGTTTAAACAGGTTTCCTCTGGTTGGGTCTGTCCCAGTCAGGAGACACTGTCCACACACCTACCACAGCATTTCTGCTGGAGTTTCAACACATACTGTGCTAAAACCAAGAAGCCCAGAACAAAGCACATCTTTTACTAGAAGAACACTATACTTCCAAATGACTGAAATATTGAAAAATACTTGTATAACTGTCACTCTTGCCACCTTCACTCCCAGTGCTCATCACATGCATGGTGGCACAATCTTTCTTTTCAACCCCTTGCACTCTTTTCCTCAGAAGAGCTGTACCCGTGCCAGTCCCCAAAGCAGATCTGCTCCAGAGATGAACCAGCTTCTGCCTGTCATTACAGCCTCAGCTTTACAAGAGGTGAAGGCAACTGTGTAGCTTCCCTAATCTACTACTGTCCAGTGGTAGCCCTGACACACCGGTAAAGTGCTCTATAAAAATCATTTTTTTTTGTTTTGGTTGTTCAGGTATATAAAATGATTGCTTGGAAGCTAAATATGATCCTTAAAGTTTGTGAAGCAGACAGAGATGAGAAGCATCTCTATAGCACTCAAGAGGAGAACTGACAAATTTATACTCAGCACTGGAATTTCATGGTATGTATCAACTGAGATCAGACACCCCTAAATATTGATTTGGTAATTCCCTCATGGAGCTGAAACAGATCAGCAGCAGGCATTTAGAGACTGTACAATGAGACTGAAAACAATGCATTAGTACAGGAAAGAGTTAAAATGGTGGGACAGTCTTTGTTTGGTTATATTTCAGTTTTACAGTGTTTTGCTTTGTAGCTTTCATCTACCTTAAACATACTTTGTACCTAAAATAACAGCTGAAAGCTGACCTGCGTTTTGAAGAGAGGTGAGAGGGAAGAGCCAGACCTGAGTGCTGGAGCAGGAGCACAGAGCACAGGAGAGGCGATGCCTGCATGTCCCACCTGTGTACATGCACACCAGACTGGCCTAGGTGTTGCCCCTGCCTCTGCAGTGGGTGTGCACTGAGCACACACAGAGGTGCTGTGCCTGCAGCAGCCCCTTCAGAGGGGCCCCTTTGGAGGCTGTCTGCAACGTGCAGACAGTGAACCAAAACTGTCCTGCCTGTGCTTATACCTTGATCTTGAATTCTAGTTTCTTCTGGATGCTGATCATCTGCTCTGTTCGGCTCATCTTCCGGACACCTTCGTTACATGCTTTCACCACCTGGGAAAAGAGAGCACAAAGGTTTGTCTCTGCAGGCCTTAAGCAGGTAAGTGATGATGGACAGCCTGACCACGATCAGGTAAGTGCCCTGCTGTAAACAGGAATTGACAAAGCCAAGTTCTTTTATCAGCACTGTGGGTGCATGAAAAAGAGAAGGGGAAAAAAAATCCCAAAACCTGAACAACCAAAAAGCTCCCAAACACCCAGAAGGTATTTCAGGTGGAAGTTGACTGTCAGAGGACATATCAGGTGGCTACATTCTGTTACTGAACCAGACAGTATAAAACAGTGCTTCTGGTTGCACAGCAAAAGGAACAGCTTGTTTTCCAGATCCTGACACACCATATATCTCATTTTCCCTGTTCCCAACATTTGAAATGAGGTACATGTGCAGTATCATCTTCAAGGAGAGAATGAAGACAAACATCTTCTTTTCAAAAATGCAAATGCTGTAGTTCTGCCAAGCAGCACTAGATGCCAGGGCTATGAAATGTCCTAGGGAAAGAGCTGTTCATCATACAGAGCCCAGCTGTGTTCTGAGTACAAACTTTTAACTGAAAAACCACAACCAACGTGCAAGCACTGCACTGTTACAGGGACCTTAACCTAGATGGCACTGCCTGTTTCATAAGGAGCAACTCTCTTGAGAACTGGCTAGGTAGAAAAATTACATTGGAGAGCAAGCTCCACTTTGTGCTCTGTTTTTGCTACTCAAAATCTATCAGAACATCAGTAACTGAAACTGTGATCAGTTCTTACCGCTCAAATAGAAAGAGAGAAAATAAGCCTATAGAAAAAGTAAGCATCAGATGGTCTCTGCTGTGATGCCTGAATGTAGCTGGATATTAGGTATCTAAGCCTAAACACTTTCAGGTGAGTGTTTCACCATGCAAAAGAATTAGTAAACTGATCATGTGAGTCACTGATAACTGAATACAAACCCAGATTATTCCATCAGCAGCTACAGTCATCTGCATGCTACAGGAACAGCCTTCCTCAGCCTACTGACCAATGGAAAAATAATTGGCTACCAGATGTGTCAAGAGCAATTCTGCGAATATTAACTCAATGCAGAACATCCTTCATTGATAAAGTCACTGTCTTTATCCCTAGTGATCTCCAAGTATATACTTCCTAGGCTGGTTCAGGGCAAATCCAAGAGCCTGTTCTGTTTTAGTGTTTCAGTCAGCAACTGCAGGCCTGTCCTCAGGCTGATGTTCTAGCACAGTTTTCAACTTCAGATACTTGAGCTGAACTGCAGCAGTCAGGAGATGTTCCAAGCTTCTGATGGAGAAGGGCTGAAACACTGTCCCAGCTGCCAGCTATGTCTAGACCATTCAGATATGGTATTATCCTGTCTAACCATATCAGGAACAGCCCAGATGGGAAACATCCCACTGCCTTTCTGGGGTTTTGTACACATCAGTAACTAGCACAA
Source organism: Illadopsis cleaveri (assembly GCA_013399915.1). Classification (NCBI taxonomy): domain Eukaryota; kingdom Metazoa; phylum Chordata; class Aves; order Passeriformes; family Timaliidae; genus Illadopsis; species Illadopsis cleaveri. The sequence continues at coordinate 333,363 of VXBB01004261.1, read as the reverse complement.
CTGAACACCACACCTACCTACCAGCTTCAGGGAAGAGGGCTAGAAGCTGGCTTGTGTACTTCATTAGAAAGCTGTTATTCTAGGTCAGAGAAGAAGTGTGCTGTGTCGTAGGAAACCTGACACAGTTGTACTCTGCACCTATTCACACCTCTCAGTGGGATCCATCACCTTCATTTTGTGTTCTTGGAGACTCTAAAAGAAAACATTCTTTGCCCTTTCCTATGGCAGAAACATATATCTATTGTTAGCAAGGGATTAATTGTCATTGATGTCTAAGTGCAAGTAGACTACCCCATCTTTCAGACTTTAGAAAAAAACCCAAAACCCTCTTGAAGCACAGTTACAGGATTCAAAGAAACAGCTTCAGGATAGAATGTAGTCTGCAGGTGATTTTTTCAGGGGAATGTGTATGTGTGAAATGAGCATGGTGGTTTAATCTTAATGGCCTTAACTTATTCAAACTTACTGTTTCCAGTTCTTTATGTGCATCCAGGGCAGTGGATTCCCTGTCAGATTTCTCTTCCACTTTCTTCAAAATATTCTGCAGGGGAGAAAAGGCAGTGTTAATGATGATCCCAGGGTGAGAGCACAGAAAGATATTTGTTAGCCTACAAATTACTTCTGGCCATCAGCCTAATTACAGCAATGGTGACACAGTACAGTTACTCTCACCTCTTAGTTCCTCTTTCTCATTAAAACCTGTTCCCATCTGACCTTATATCTAAGAGAAATATAACAGGTAGATTCTTATTTTATAAAAATAAATTAATAAATAACTAGAGCTGGCACTAATAGACAGTGTTCTTTGTAATCCCAGTGGATAAGACCATTTGGGACTGAGCTGTTTCATCATGCATGTTCTCCAGCAGTGTTTAGATAAGATGGCAAAGCACAGGAGGAAAATGGCAGACTGGTCCAAGCCACCATGGTGTAGCATCCTGTGTCATCCAGCTGTTCTGTATGTGTGTGCCACCATCCTAACCGTCAGGCAGCCGGGTTAATGGACTGCTGCTACCCCTTCTGGCAGCTCGACAAAGCTCCTTCTCAACTCTTTCACTCAGTAAAAGCTATCTGGCAAATTCAGCACTAATTTGGGGATGGACTCTGAGTGACTGAAATCCTTTTTCCATAGTTGTGGAGAATGTCTGACTCTGTGGAAAGGCATCATCCAGTTCTAGGGTCAATCATGGCTGTATCTAAGCCCCATTCACAGCTGCTGGAAAGAAAAATTCCAGGAGTGATCCAGAAGTCCTTTGTGAGAGAGAGAAGAGCAAAACTCTACCTGCACCAGCAGCTTGAGTCGAGTGATCCTTTGAAATGGCAGAATCAGGAAGGATGAAAAGGACAGGCCTTTGCACTTGGGATCCAGCTCCAGCTGTGAGATCACTTCCCGAAAGGCTGGTTTGTCCTGGCTGAGATGAGAGACAGAGAAGCTGAGAACTTTGAGTGCTACCCTGCCTAGGACTCTGGTACATGGCTAGTGACCCAAAAGCAGCTTGGTCCCAGATACAGCATCTGCCTGGCCTCTCCCAATAGGAGAGAAGAGGGAAGGAGGGGACTGAATGCCTCTGGGTGTATTTTAGTTTAAATCTAAAACTATTTATAGTGTTGGGGGAGGGAAAAAAATAGACTTCTAATGTACAAGCCACGGCAGTGTTCACATGTGTTCATATCTAGCTCAGCAGCATACACTGCATGTGTAGGTGTATGTGAATGGGGTGTGGGTCCAAGTAAATGAGTCAGAGGCATAATTATATATTTTTACACAGTTGGAACTCTGTGATAAGGCGAAACTCACACAGTCATAAGAACAAGACAAGCCACAAAGTAGCTCAAGCTTGAATATTCCTTGCTACTTAGCTAGAAGATAGAACTCATTATGTGGCCTGAGAAGGGCAGGGGCCATGCCCAGGCCTCCCCTGATGTTGCTTGCAGGAGATGAGGGCACAGCTGGGCCACTGACACAGCTGTGCAGAGCAGAGCAGTCCTGGCTGCCACAGGCAGACAAAGCTTCCTGACAGCCACAGACTGAGCAAACCTGAGCAAGGCTTGTGCTGCTGGAGTCCTGGCTAGCGGAAACAGCACGGATGCAGAGGTTGCTAACTGTGCAAAACCTGTCTGTACTGTGTGTTCCTTACAACATCCAAAAGAAGCCATTGGCAGTGTTCCTCCCTGTTGTAGCAGGTACCTGTGTGACAGTGTGACTCACAGTAGAATGGAACTGCATGTGTCTGAGAACAGTCAAATGGGGGAAAACTGTGACACACCTCAGGCTTTGCGTTCAGCCAAGTGTTGCAAAATTCCTGTGCTAGCTGGGAGCCTGGGGAAGGGAGTCTGTTCTTTTCAATTTGCCTTATGTATTCCTGCAGACAAAAGAAATGCTGCCCTCTGAATTCACATTTAGGAGTACCTCATCTCCAACAGGTCCCTTTCAAGCTCAAGTTACCCAAGCTGTTGATGCTTTCCTTCTAAGTGTTTAGATAATGGCTGGAGGCAAACATTCTGCAGCTGTATTGCTCACCTCTGACTGAAGGAAACCCTGTGGTACCCTCTTTTTGGAGAGAACAGCAGGCCAGGCTCAATAAAGGTCCCTTAAATGTTTGGGTTTTTTTCCTCAAAAGTTAGAGAGCAGAGAAATGCAAGGACTAGACATGGTTCACTCGCCTAAACCAGCTGATGCTATAGGAAAAGATACATTGCAGCAAGTGCCATGGGCCGTCCTGAAAGAATCCAGGACATTGTAACTAGAGAAAAATTAATTCTCCTCCTCTCAAAGACAAGCTTGTAGGGCACTTGTTGTTTTGAGCTGGTATCAGAGAATTCCTGCTGGACCAAAAGACTTGCTACACTTGAAAAATAGTGTATAACACTAGAATATGAAGAAAATAGCTATTTTTTTCTCCTTTTAAGAAAATCCTGTTGTTCTGAAAAAGAATAGTTATGAAATTGGGAAAAGTCAAATCCCTTGCTGAGAAGGCTGGGAAAAGCAGTGGCTGTTCTTCTCATCACAGATCTACATTATATTCTTGGCCTCCTGTCGCTTGCCTCTACTTGCAGTTTAAAAATATGTGCATTACACAAGCACATAGCCCTGCATGCACCATAAATATTTCCTACAGTTGGGAAATGCTGGCTTTGAATTCACTTACCCTGTTACCTGCACCAACCCATCCTTAATATAAAGCCTTTAATTGTGTTTTCTTTTTATAGATGCAGTAAGAAATCATGATGTGGAAAACCCCATTTCTGTGCAATCCAGCCCTTTCTCATAAACACCAAAATTACTAAATCTAAAAGCTAAATCTGTGGCCTGTACAATTTTGCAAAATAGTCCAGCAACAAGCGCTAGAACTCACAGAAGCTGCTTGTAGGCTCTCTCCTGGTAGGTCTGGTTGGAGACATAGGTGATGTACACAGAGAAGTGATTAACTGTGTGCTGGTAGACAATATCACACACGTCCGAGATCACGATGTTCTCTTCCACCCGCTGCTCGAGGTCTAACAGGAAGCTAAATGAGAAAGTCAGCACCCATATTAATTGTGACATATCTGTCCCAGGCAATTCCCAGGAGAAGTCAGCTCCTCCATCCCTCTACAACTGCAGTTACCTAAAGCTACTGCTTTCAGTGCCACTCAGCAGCCAACTTACCGCTCGCTGACAGCCATGACATCCAGCACGTTGGAGAAGAGGATGTGCGCCTCAGACTGGTGTAAGATCTTTTTCAGACGTTCATTCTCCATGAAGTGAGACACCAGCAGATTCAGACTCTTGTAATACGATGCTTCAGAAGTCACCAGCTCAAACATGGCCTGGGGGAAAATCCCAAAGAAGGAAGTCAGCACAGGTACCTTCTACAGAGAGGCACACTGGGCATTACTGGCAATATCTGTGCTGCTCAGCCACGGACCTTGCACCCACCCTGCAGGCCCAGGCTGCAGGGAGAGGTAAGCCTACAATGCATTTGCCACACGTTACAGGAGACAGTGAGTTCAACAGGGAAGTTTTCCTCCCACAACCATCAATCCTGACCTAGAGGAAATACAGCTGTTACTGTCCAAGTGAGACTCCCTGGTCAGCCCTGGCCATACATTTTTCTGCCCCAAATTACAACGGACTAGGACAAGACACAGTAGCTCTCTAACTACTACCACAAATCATAAATAATCTCCAAATTTCAGCCTTTGCTTATCGTGTTAGAAAACTCTGGAGCAAAATCTTGTTTTCTCAGGCCAAGGATGTGGTCTGTGGAAGCAGAAAGACAAATTGACGGTTTAGTTCAGAGATAAAAATCAGTTTAATGAGATGTAGATATAAAATCTTCTACCTACTGCAAGTGCTGCAGGGACATTCCACTATTACCACTCAGAGATCCCATACTCTCTGGGTGAGTAGGTGTTATCTCTGTTCAGAGGTAGGTGTTTATTACAAGGTGTTTATTTACACAACTACTGAATCCATTAGTTGAAGTAAGATTAACTGAAGATTCTCACAAGATCTTCAACACAATGAAAAGTTGTTAGATGCTTCAGGCATCTCTTGATGAAGGGGTATCTTGGGTTCCTTGTCCTGGGACCCATGGCCAATGCTGCCATTACTGAGAAAGGTAGTTGGTGGTTCAGTGAAAGTTTTCTTCCTTTGAATCTAAAAGTGCTTCAATGCTCCCCTTGTGCCCACAGCTCTGTTGCACCCTGCTGAGGGGGGAGCTGGCCAGGCAGTGCAGGTGGCAGTCTCTGAGCTCTGCTGGATCTCAGCAGCTGCTGGGGCCCAAAGTTGAGGAGGTCTGATGGAGCCACAGCTACATGCAGTGTTTTTTGTCATGTGTACATAGTAAAATATATTCTAAATTAGCTAGGGGTCTGTCTTGTGGCTTGGTTGTTGTCTATTTTTGCTCTTTAAAGAAATTATTTTGAATTTTCCAGATCAGTTTTTGGCCTTTTCCTGGAAATATCACTGTGCATCATATAAGAACTCACAGTAGAGACCAGGGTTGTGTCCCTGACACTGTGCTGCAGTTCAAGATCTGGGTGAATGGGTACAGCAAGGAGGGACTGTTACTCAATCCAGAGCTGCTAAAGTAGCAGTTGAAATGACATTTCAGCTCTTTGCAGGGTTGGCAGCCTTGGAAATGTTCCCAGTGGGCACTGAAGTCCAACAAGTGATTTCCTGCACTAGAAGAAGAGGTTGTGCCTGCACAAGTCCCCAGAAGGAAAACAGAGCAAAGGGTGTTAATACAGATGAACTCAATCAGTGACCATGGAACAAAGTTTAAGGAATAAGAGGATGCTGGATTTTTTTTCCAAGGCCAGATTCCTAATGAGAAAAGTGGAGGAGTATCAGCTCAACTTCTCCCAGAAGCTTCACCCAGGCAATGGGTGAACCTGGGAGAGAACTTCTCTCTTTCTGCATGACTGGCTCAGTCCTAAATGTAATTTTTACAGCTTTAACTGTACCTTTTTATTTGATAAATATGAGAAGTGGAAACAGGCAAAGATATACAGGATGTGTTGGGATAGCCTGTCCCTTCCAGGTATCCTGGAGATTGACACCTGCAATCATTTTGCACTGCAGCTTTCCAGAGACTCCAACTCAAGAATTTTTTTCTGCCAATCTGACTGTAGAATTTGTATGTTTTCTGTTTGCCATAATGGAGGGTGCCAGACCTGCAAGGGCAGGTCCAGAATGCAGGTTACACTAAAGAAATAATGAAATCCATAGTAAAAATATCTGAGTGTTTGTTCCAATGGGGACAATAAAAAAATCACTTTCCATGACATTTTTCAAGCATCCACTGCTCTTACAGTCAAGTTTCTTGTTTTGATGCTTGAAAACCAATTTTTTTTTAATCTTGCATTGATAAGCTGCTCAGTAATTTTCCATCATTGCCACTAATGAGCACCAGATTTCTCTTCTTGTTCTAGTCTCTTTCACTTTGAAGATTATGTCATATAACCAACTTTATCTCTGCCTGTTTAAGCCCTGCTCTGTCACAGCTACAGTGGTGTTCCCTTCCTCAGCTATGAAGCAGGGTGTTAACTACAACTTTCTTTCCATTTGTGTACCAGTGTGGGAACTGACAGTGGTCAGAACACAGATTTTAAGGCTTCAGGCACTAGCTTGGGCCTGTGGGAAATCCCAAGTACATAACTCTCTCACTCTGGCCTGGGAAATCATACGGAGGAACCCAAAACAATCCTTGTAGATATCCTCTTCCTGACACCTGGTGTTTTCCCAAGTTGTTTACTAGTAAAGATGTTTACAAGGAGGTGTAGGCTCTAAATGACCAATCCTATTGATTGTACCAAAACACAGGATAAAAGAGTTTCAATAAACGTTTTGCTGTAATGCCCTCCGGAGAAAGCAGAGTTTTTATGTATCGTTATTTGCACTGTCCTGACTCGTAACAATGTTACCAGTATTTCTCCCTGTGGTCAAAATAATACTCTTGCTCCACCTTTCCTGGCTGAAGATATGCAAGCTTTTCTAGTCCCTGTGTTTACTACAGCTTTGAAGACAAAATGGGTCAGAAAATACAGTTTTGTCCTTAAGATGTTTACTCCAGAATTTCTGCTGCCCTGTACTTCAGGAAAACTTCTCCAATTCCCCTTTATGAAGCTGAACATTTTACTTTCACTAAATTAAGCCCTCATGTACAGCTCAGTCTCACAGTTCACATCCAACATGAGTAGAGTTCCAGAATTGCAGGAGGAAGTAGTGCATGCTTATAGCAAGGCTGAATTCAACATCATCTCTTCGATAGCTTCAGTGATTTCTCTAGCCCTCCTTGTTTTCTGACCTTAATTCTCTTCACAAAGCAAACTCTCCACTCTATCTGTAGAATGCTCAGCCAATTTCACAGCTTTCTGGCTTTGAGCAATTTTATAATCTCTTACTGTGCTAATCCCAAAACAAGAAGGAAGAAAATTTCAGGTCTGATAAAATAACAGTGGAAAAGGCACAGCACTTCTTCATGACAGCACTGTCCCATTCTCCAGCTGCTTTATATCTCTGGTTATTTTAACAGAGAGAAGAAATTGAGCACAATTAATATTGGGTTTTAGCAGCACAGAGATTTTTTTTCCCCAAAACACATACAGGTAATGAATGTGACTTAACAAAAATGACAAGCTTTGAAATCTATAATGCACACTTTTAAGCAAAATATTTCTCCATAAAAAATGCTTAATTTTGAAGCAAAAATAAAAAATAAAAGCTTGTAATTTTTTCAAAGGCCATATTGTGTTTTTAATGCTGGCACTTGGAAGTACCGTGTTTTGCCAGGTAAACAGAACAAATCCAAATAACCAGAGCAGAAGAACAACATGGAAAACAACAAATCCTTTCATTTACCTTCAGCCCTAACCCTGATACACTAACAGCCTGTGTTTGCCAGCCCAAACTACTGTATATAAATGCCAGTCCCCTCCACTAAAGGTGTGAATAACACAACCTTGCCCATCATATCCTTGGGGTGCACAAGACGAGCCTTTCCAGCGTGAGAGTCAAGTTACAGCCCTAGTCAGGGCTGGCACTGTGTGCACAAGGTGTTCATCAGTGTGAATTATGGAAGTCTAAGTGAATTTAGGAGGGACTGCTTGCACTCTGAGATGTTCTTCACCACTTTGGGTACAATCCCGTGAGCCAGGGCTAAGCAGATACACTGCCACAACCACCTCATCAGAAGCAATCCAGGCGCAGCAGTACACTTGGAAAGAGAGCCTTGGAAAGCCCACTGCTCGCACCACAATGCAAACTGCACACTAACCAAGGTCTGCCCTCCCCACTGCTGGCTATGAATGCAGTGCTATGCAGTGACAAAGAGCACTCACACTCCCCACGATACCCAGAACAGCAACCAGTTGTAAATTGTGGTGTGACTGATGTTATCATCACCTGTGACAGCTACCCCCACCCACCCCTTTCACTGTCTGATGCAGTCCTGTAAGCATGGCTCTAAAATAGTGATGTCACTGCACTGCGTGGCTAAATGCAAATATACCTGTCATTGTTTTTTACTGCTTGCAATAGACTCCAAGTAACAACAATTGAATATAAGGAAGTTTATCAATCTCCATCTCTTCCATTTCTATTAATGTCATCATATTCAAAACCTTACAGGTAATGGTTGAATTCTTCTAAGATTTCTGGTGGAAAGTTGTGTCCTGATAGTAACTTCAGAAAAGGGTTAATGGACACTGGAACCAATAGCTCTTTTGTAAAAACCTCCTAAATATCCCTCTTCCTCTGTAAATTGCTCCTAACACTGACTCAGAAAAGGGAAAATAAGATCCTTTTGCTACAGAAACATCCAGCAGCAATAGCATATAGAACAACGTCTGCAGTTTCACAAAAAAAGAGTGAGTGTTGTGCTAACCAGTGCAACTCAGAAAGTACTCAACAGGGCAAGGCTTGTTTGTGACTGCTGTCAAGCTTTTAGTTTTTAAATCTTGATCATTTGGCCTAATTCACTCTCCATTTTTTAAGCAGCAACAGAGTTAAGAAATATTCTCCCGTCCTCCATTACCTCCTGCAGCTTGATCTCATCTGGTTGGAGGATGCTGAGGACACCACTGCTCTGGACCTCAGGAAGATCCTGCCATAAGTTGAACCTGGAGTTGGAATTTCTCAGCAAATTGATTTGTGGTGGAGCTTTGTTTTCGGTTGTACTTGTGGGTTCTGCTTCAGATGGGGTTTCCTCACTGGGTGAAGTCTCCTCAGGGTCTGTCTGGGAATCTTGCAATCGCCTGGTTTCAATCTCCTCGCGCGTAGATTTATCTCTATACTCCTGGTACAAGAGCCCTGGGAAGGAACGTAACAGATCCGAGAGGTTACAACTGAACGAGACAGTAGAAAAGTACTGTGGGAAAGGACAATTGCTTTGCAGTAGTTCACCTCAGCAGAGGTGAGAGATACTCCTTCCATGCAGAGTGAAAAGCCAATTATGGTACTCCTATTTCAGCCAGAAGTGGAAACTATAAATGGAAGGCCATCTCTAAATCTAAAGTGTTGTTAACAATCTGCTCTCACAAAACATTTAGTAACACAGTCAGATCAATCCATGATCAGAGGACATAAAAGAAGTGATTTTTCAGGCTTTCACATGTATTTTAAACCTTGATTTTCTCTGTTATATTACTATGTGACATGTTATAAAGCTTGATATCTATGTTTAAATGTGTGTCTGGAAAAGTAATACTGCACACATTGAAATTACTTTAAAAGAAGCGATTTGATGGCCACAAAAATCCTAATGATGAAACTCTGAGCTGCTGTTACTGGCATTGGGCAGGTGAAGCTTTGGGACAACTAGCTATAGTTAATAGGTTTGTTTTGGTATGGACTTCATGGTTAGCCTTGGACACGTTCCTTAATATCCTGCTGTTTACCTTCTCAGTTTCTATGATGCTTGAAGATACAAGATTAACATCCCAAAGGTACCTATTTCCTACAATACTAAGGAACAGGCTCTGAGTTCACACCATGTGACAGCACATCAATGACACCAGATGCCTCCCAAGTTTCAATTACTAACTTCAGGAGTAGATGAAATTGCACAGGATTTGTCCCCACTCTGATATCAACTGACAGCACGAAAAAGGTAGGAATCCTGAAGTTCATTGCCAATCTTAAGAACATCCTTTGTCTCTCTGAGGGCTTTCAAACTGTCCCATTTTTCTTTCTGAAGCATCTGTAGGACCCAGAATTTTAATTGCTTGAATATAAAATGTAATTTAGAAGACACGTAAAGACAGGAGAGCATGAGCACACTGAGTCACTTTCCTCCCTTAATGAAATTGAAGAAGCACAATTTACATTATCTCCCTTGGTTTATACTTGAATTGCAGTGTAACATGAATGAATAAAGAGAAAATCCTTTGATGTTAAAAAAATGCTAAATAATTTATTTTGTCTGAATCATTAGGGGTTAAAATTTCTCTGGTCACACGTATTCATGATATTTGATCTGAGATTCTCTGTGTAATAAGGTGAGAGGCAATAGGATTAAAAGTTTGTTTAAGGCGGGCAGAAATGTAGATGTTGCTGCCTATTAAATCTCTGGACCAGTTTCAATGAGGCTATGTACCAGTCACTGCTAAAAGGATACAGGAAATATCCTGGGGAAAGGCGCAGGAACAGGCACAGCATCACTGCAGTCTGCGAGTGTGTCCTGTTATCTGTTCTTCTTGGAAAGATGTTCAACACCAGATTAAAATAGCAGTAAGGGTAGCTGCGCCTAGGAAACCATACAGTCTTCTGTTAGCTTCCTACACAATACTGAGCAGAGGAGACTTCCCCTGAAGTTTTGCATGCTGCTGCCACTTATGTAATTTCTCTCTGCATCAACCAGGTTTATATGGCTTTCCTAAGCATTTCAGGCTGCTTTTCACCATCACGGAGGGTGCTGAGAATGTAGCAGGATGGAAAGGCCCCTTCAGGTATGTAGCAGAGAGCCTGCTAAATTGGAGCTGCTTTTGATGGTACTGATCTGTATGGTCAGCCTGTGCTTGAGGGCTCTTTTTGCCTCATAGAGAGCAGGACAAGCTGGGAAGCAACATCCTGCAGCAGCGTGAGCAGTGTTTGGCTCAAGGGAAAACACGCTGGGAAACTGAAGCATAATCTATTTTACTCAAATTGGAGATAATTATACTTGCAGTGTTTGACTGCAGGTATACAGCCATGTTCTGCTGCTGGCTCTGCCCTGCAAGTCAGAGGGTGTAAGGGGGTTTTAGGGTCCCTTGTGCAGATCTGAAGAGCAGTCATTTTTTTAAAAAATTATTTCTCTCTTGCTTTTAAGGTAATAAAACCCAGATAATGAAAGTTGGTGCTGTTTCCAGGTTCCCTGACTGACCAGGTGAGAGCTACGGAGCCGTCAGTGGCAGACAAAGCAAATATAGATATGGAAAGATCTGACTGATGGAAAGCATCCACCACCAGAACTCAGCTGGAAATGACAGCAAGAGAGACTGGCTGAAGCTCTACCACACACAGCAATATGGGGAGAAAGCAGAAAGGTGGTAGAGAAGAAAGACGAAAGACAGGTAGATGTTTAGGAAGAAGGGTAGGAAGAAATAAGGAGGGTTGTGCTAGCAAGGATAAAAGGTATCCCTGCTGTCTTGGTCCTAAGGGTCTACCCATATGTTGGTAAAGAGGTTACAATGGGTAGAGAAATTATGTAGACAAGAGAGAGGGAGAGAAGTTATTCCAAAGCCTTGCCCAGATGGAACAGGAGATGGTCACAGCACAGAAGGGGCAAGAGATGCAAGGTTAAGGAACAAGGTTTTGACATGTTGAAAAGAGAACAATACATCTGGGAACTGACTGAATGTGTTTTTAAAAAACTGAGATCAATAGCTGAATGTGACTCAGATTATATAATTATTTAGTAAATGCTAAATTATTTAGTAATTATTTAGTATAATTAGTATAATTATTTAGTAAGTGAACAAGTACAAAAATGTCAGAGACCTGTACAGAGACCTGAAGCTCCCTTCATTGCTTAATGTCCCAACTGTCCCTACTGTGACCTGGCTAACGGTTAACCCTGTGGTCAGTTTGGTGTTCTCTGTTGACCTAAGTGTTTAAGCCTTCCTAAGGCATGTTTACATAATTTTTATACTACATAACAAACACTTCCCTTTTATTTATTCCATTTGATTTTGCTGTCACAGTCTCCCTTCCTAGCCCTCTTAAAACCTGGGAGGGGAATTGAAAAACTAGTTACTAATTGTGGAAATCCTTGCCTTAGAGAGTTAGCGGCGCTCTTAAAGTAAACGTTATTGCATTGAAAGCTATTAAAATCCCAGGAGGCCCAGGGAGGTTTTCTCTGAAATTCTCTGCTCCAGTTTCAGGCACAGAGTCCACCAATGTCTCAAAAGCAGAAGGGAGGGAAAGGAGTGAGTGAGCTCCAGCCATCTGATGTAACACCTTCTGCTTGTCAAACATAACACCTCAGATTGTCAAAACTCAGTGTCCTCCATAAAGGTGCAACAGACCTACTTGCAGTTACACTGATGTGTGCAGAGCTCTTGTACAGCTTCCCTCTGACATACACTACATTAAAATGTATATGAATGTCGCAACGGGGTTGCTCTGAACTCCTGCTGGTTTTAGTATTTTTATTTCACCTCTGAGGTGCACAGTCCCAGTAAACTGACAGTGTTTTGACACAGCTCCCTTGGTAGGTTAGTATCTACACAGCCAAAAGCAGGTAGCAGATCTGGCAACACTCATGCAAATTGTTCACCACTTTCCTCCAGGAGGCCCCAAACTCAGCTGGTTTGTTGGACAGATGCTGGCAGGCTGCTGGTTTCATGGCAGGCTACTGGTTTCACACCAGCCTCCTTCTCCAGCACTATCCCAGTGGCATCAGGTGTACCAAGAATCAGCCTTGCATGCCACAGCCTGCCACCAAACAGCAGAGACAGCCTGAGAAGCCTTTTCATTCCTGCCAAGGAGGTTTGCAATGCTGCTCATGAGAGTTATCTATTGGATTTTCCCATGCTAAGTGCTGCATTCTTGCCCTCTAGATTCAAGTATGTTGATTCTATTTCCTGAAACTGAGCAGGAGTGTTTAAAAACAAAGCTTCTATATTCCCACCATAAAACCTGCCTCAGGATGGGATTTAACTTTGCTGCTGATGAAATCTCTCTGAGGAATGTCACAATTCTGACGTGGGAAACCAAGAAACAAGCTGTGGACATCCTCTCCCCCTCCCACTAAAGATAAAGGTAAAAAATAAAAGAAAATACCAAGAGAGCAAAAGCTTAGCAGTCCTCTTCTCCATAGCCACTCACATAACCTGCCTTTTTAGAGACCACAAAGGGTAAAATAACTTACTCCTGTGTTGAAAATGCTATGCCCGTGGCTGTTACACTGAATAGATGCAGAACCTGGTGCATACAACTAATGTCCAACAGGATAGGTGACAAAATACTTTAGTCTTATGCCTTTTGGAGTATGCAAAATCATATTTTAGTAGAAAGTTTGGGGTAGCCTTAATGATTAATTGTTTTGTGACCACAAGAATAATCGTTATTTATAGACAAGGGTTAGGCTGTTCTGCGATAGCATTAATCCCCTGCCGAGCAACGTGCAAACCTGATGCCCCTAAAGATCTCAAAAAGCCACGCTAATGATTTTTACACCAACGGTGAGGGGGTTCCCAGCAGGGATAGGGAGTCGAGGTCCTGCAGCACAAGCCCTTACCGCGCCCTAGACTCCCCCCATCACCGCTTGTCTTTAGCTCTGGGTTTGGGGGGTTCAGGGGGCCGGCAGGTGCCGTCCGGCTGGGCGGATGGGCACCTCTAGGGGCTGCTGTGCCGCCGTCGGTGCGGGGAGCGGGAGAAGCAGCGAAGTTGTGTGAGGGCGCAGCGGCGGCCGGACATCCCGCGGCGGGCACGGCTCCTTACCGATCTGCTCGATGAGGTTTCTCCAGGAGTCGGCCGTCATGGGGTGTGCGGGCGGTGCCTGAGCCGTGCCGGCGGCGGGGGTCTCCTCAGCGGCGACGGGCTCCCTGTGGGGAGGCGGAGGCACCGTCAGAGCAGCGGCCGGACAGCGGCGGGAGAGCGGCCCCTACA
>VXBB01004261.1:266494-319235 GCA_013399915.1 Illadopsis cleaveri | reverse complement strand
AGCGGGCTTTCTTCCCTCGATGCAGGGAAGCCCTTTTCTCCGTTCGCTCCCTCCCTCCCCAGCAAGGCACCCTCCCCCAGCGAGCACCCACACACCCCGTCCCACCTCATGCCACAGCCCCTCTCCTCCATGCACGGCCACCCCACCGTGGGAGGGGGTCCTGCCCCGCCACTGACCTCCCGTCCCTCAGCCCCGGGGCGCAGCGCTGCCTCCCATCCCCTGCACCTCTCTGCTTATGTGTGGATGGCGCCGGCTTAGAGGGAGGAAAGGGGGTGGCAGAGGGGGGTTCTCCTGAACTGCTTCCAGATCTGGTGCATATGGTGCATTTCTTCTCCAGGAGTCAAACCCTGAGATGGAGGAATGTAACTGGGAAACTCAGCCTAATCCCTCCTGCCGGGAAGCGCACTTCTGATTACCCCACAGGATTGGCTGCTATCCGCCTCTCCTTCTCCGGCAGGGCTTCGCACCCGCTCGGTCATTTCCCTCATCTCCCCTTCCTTAGCGTCGCTACTTCCATAAGGATATATTCCCTCGTTTAGGAAGTAAGTATCTCAGTACTCAGTAATCCATATCTGTCTTCGTTCAGGTAATTGTTTTTCTGCCTCGGGGATAAATCTTCTTGAGCTCCAGAGTACGGTTACATCCTCACATCAGTTCAAGTGCTTGTAGACAGGTTGGGTGCAGCTCTTCACCACACGTTAAAAACCCTCAGCGAAAAAAAAAAGTCACCTGCACCACGTTGCAGCTGAGGAGTTAACAGAGGGAAAATGCTCTGCTATTCTTTGTGCTTGCTCTCTCCCTGTTGCATAAATAACCGTGATTTTTTTTCTGTATGTGGTAAAGTAATTTATGCAACAACATAAAATCCGTGTGTTGGTCTGTGTGTGTAAAATGGCTTCCTTTTATAATTTTTATATTGGTTTTGCTAAATGATATGTCAGGATAGCGTTTAATCAGCACATAACAGTACGTCCAGAGAAACTTTCAGCTTATGTGAACTAGATCTAGATCTGGCACACTGGAGAGCTCAGTTGTTAAGTCATTAAGAAGCAGAATGGGAAAGAAAAACAGCTGGAAATGTCATTGAGGGGTCAGAGAGGGATGTGAGTGTGGTCCTTGTCCAGTCCCAGACCAGGAGGTCAGAAGAACCAGGCAACTGAAAGGAAATACCAGGGTGAGAGCTGGAGCCTGTGCTGTGCTTACAGAGGAGGATGAGAGCCTGAGAGCTGTGGCTGAGATTGTCACTGGTTAGATGGTCAGTATGGGTTATCAGCCATTAAACACTGGGGGAGCCAGGTGAGTGAGGAGGTGGACAAGACCTTGTGGAAGGGATAAAGCAGCAGCAACTATCTGAAGCTCATTTTTTGGTGGCTTGCTGCCAGGGCAAGAGTATTGTCAAGGGCTTTAGAGGGTGGGTAGGCTTCTAAAAAGCTTCTTTCTTAGAAAAAGGGAGCCTCCTAATTACCCTGAAATCTGGAAAATCAGATATGCTGTTTACTGTTTTCTCAAGGGAAGGACCAAAAGCAGTGAGGAGTTCTCTCTAGTATGCAAAGGGAAATCAGTGTATAAGCTCTTATCTGACACTACTAGAATGAACATATATCTAAATACAACTTTCGGATGTATTAATTTAAAAAAATAGATAAATCTTTCAGAAGTATGCTTTAAGAGTTTAACAGATTCCTAACCCTTCACATTGCTTCACCCTCAAGGGTTAAATCTGTTGGAAATTGAAATTTCTTCTTAGAAAAATGTCTGGGTCATGCTATGAAAAACATTCAGAAATAGAAAGCATCTTCTCATGATACCATAACTGGTAATTTGATCCTGCCTTCTCTTCCCTATTCTTTCACTTTTTCCAACATAATTTTACTTTTGGTCTGAGATGAAAACTTCAAAATATCACAGAAAGTAGTAATGATAATAAACCCAGTGGAAGCTCTGAAGAGGTGAAACACCAGCTAGGAGTGAAATGCCCCCTGTGGCCCAGCTTGGCAGGCCCAGCTTGTGTTTCCGTGTCTCAGAGAGCTGTTACACTGCGTAGCAATGACCAATACTCTACTTTTCCTTCCTTTAGGGCTGTTTCTTTTTTAACTGTAATTTGATCTTTCAAAGATGTTGTTCTTTCTTCCTTCCCTGCCTTATTCTTGTACTTCACATTGACATACAGAGAATATCCATAAACAAAACAAGTGCCTGAGAAATACTTTTTTTCCCAACTGAGGTGACAGAGTGTTCCCAGCACTCATAGGACTGGAACAAAAAATTATATTTAGCAAGAAGGAGATATTTTTGTCCTACAATATTTGCTGAGATTTTCTAAGTCTTGCTTTTCTGTTTGGGGACAAGACAGAAAGCTTTTAGAGTTTGACACAGAAACTAAAGGCAGGCAAACAAGTGATTCTGTCACAGTGGTCTGGTGACTGGGATCTTCATGCTGGGGGTGGGGGATCCAGGTCAGAGTCAGAGATGTGTTATTCCCTTGCATCCCACATGTTACTGCCTGTTCCAGGGCAGGTCAGTCTCTTCCTGGAGCTGTTCTGCTTTCTCTGGTCGCTCAGAAAGGTTCTTGAACATGCTGAATGCCTTATTCACCTTATTCAGATACTACTTCAAGTCAGTCAATACCAAACTACTTCTACGAAGAATGGCTATAAGATGCCTCCCTACTAAGATGCCTCCCTACTTCCACAATTGTTAGGATTTTGTATGCAGTTTAAGCTGACCTGG
Organism: Illadopsis cleaveri; assembly: GCA_013399915.1. NCBI lineage: Eukaryota > Metazoa > Chordata > Aves > Passeriformes > Timaliidae > Illadopsis > Illadopsis cleaveri. The sequence continues at coordinate 316,505 of VXBB01004261.1, read as the reverse complement.
CTGCTCAATTGCACTTTTCACTCGACTCCCTGAGGCAGATTTCTACCTCTGCTTTTATGCCAGCACTCACTCAAGCTAATCCCAGTCACAGTAAGCAAGTATGGGCAGCTAAACTCTTTGAAAATGATTCTTTTTTTTGGTAGAACTAGATCTGTATGTGTATTGTCTCGCTACAGAGTGAGCTCAAAGTGATTGCCAACAGAGCAGAGGTGGCAGACATGCAGATGGATGTCAAGACCATGGCAGTGCCACTTTGGATAATTTTTCACTGCTGTGAAATGGCAGGCTCAGGCCTGGAGAGGTTCCTACTCCACCTAATCTTAAACATGAGGTAGGAGTTCAGAGGAGGTGTACTTTTTTCTCTTACTGTAACAACAAGCAATTTGATACAGAGCCTGAAAAGCTTTTCCCCAGTTACCAAAATCAGTACAAATTCATGATGACAAACCAGTTTTCTCACCAAAATCCCTCTAATTCATCCTAAAATTCCTTGTCTAGTTGTAGGGGGAAAGAAAGGATCCGACTACTAGAACAACATACATTAAATTAAACACATAATCCTCCTGCAGCACTGTAGAAGTGGTGCCCTCTGCTCTTGTTGGTGACAGAAGCCCTGCAATGCCCCAATAGACCAAATTCCACTTTTGTCTCTAGAACTCTTAGGGTCTGCAAGCATAAAGGCACTGGAAATGGTCCTTGGTGGCCATGCTCTATTGACATGGAGCATGACCATGGTTCAGCTCCCTGTAGACAAAGGGAAGGGTTTAAGTTGTGTATGTTCTGCAAAGAAGGGTTTGTGTTGTTGCAGGCTGTTTCTAGCTTCACTGTACTGGTGCTGGAAAAGATTTTAAATACTGGCTGACCTGGTCCATGTTGTGTTAAAAATGTGATGATTGATGAGAGTTTATAATTAGTTTATCACAATTACCTCATTTAAGTTACTCTTGAGGGATGAATTCCTAATCTTGGTTTGTATTTTCAGGCACTAGTAATTTTGAAAAATGAGTAATCATTTGAATTAAGATTTATTATGTATATTTCAATTCAAAAGCAATCCTTAGAATAAAGCCATGCAAAGAGCTTGTTTTCGAATGAAATTTAAATGCATTTTCCAAATGTTGTCTTATAGCAATTTTTAGAAATTAGATCTCCTCTGCCAGAAACTAAAAAGAGAAGAGGCAGCCCAGGAGATCTTATTCATGAAAAATTCCCCAAACTCTTCTAGTCAGTGGGAGTTTCACACCAAGAAAGGCCACAAGATGAGGTAAGAAGCACTTTTTAAATCTGAGCTAACCAAATTATTGAGAAGTGTGAAGTTACTAATAGATTTGCATGTTATACCTAGTCAAGGACTTTTTCATACCTCGTTTTCATTCAGGTTCCCTCTGTTCATGTGTATTTTTTAACAGTGATTTTGGCAATCAGTGTATCTGGGTACTTTCTATTCCTGATTTTTGACTTTTTAATGGTAGACAGGTGGAAATTCTCATCCCTAGTATTTTTAGATCCTAAAGGCTAGGAACATATCTGTTCTCCTGAAGGTCCTTAAGCTTTCATCAAAACACTTTAGTTATATCTCTTGGGACTGGCAGCCTTACCAATAACTAAAAATGTTCAGAAATGCCAATGTTTATGAGATCTTTATGTGCTTCTAACGTTTTGATGCCCATAATCATCAGGGTTACACTTTTACTTACTGACCATCTGCCAGAGACAAGTTATTTTTTATATATTAAAAAACCCCGTATATTTTAGACTTAGGAAAATGGTATTGGATCTCTGTTAAAGGAAAACAGAAATCCTGTTGTTCTCTCCTTCAAGAAGCTTTGCTTTCTGTTGATACGTAAAATGAAATTTTGGGGTTGCAAGGGTTTTATCATTTCCACACTCATGAAAATCCTACAGAATTACAGGCCCTTTTCCCCTGCCCACAATGCACACAAATTTTAGACTTAGATTTTAGCACCCAAAATTCCTGAACTCCTGCCCATGGAGAGAATATGTGTTGTGCTGAGGGCTGAGAGAATTTCTGATATCATAGCTGTACAAGTTGTCTGGTCCAGATCTAGGCACTGTGACTAAAGGCCATTTCTGTGATCAGCATGATGAGAAAACCACTTGACTGAAAAACAAAAGGAGCAAGACTCAAGCACAGAGAGGAAGAGGCCTACTTCTGGACCAGGGGACTGCTATGAAGAGAGGAACTCACCCACAGTTGGATGTTTCAGGAAATAGTGAATGGGAAAAGACTAAAAATTGGCACTGGAGCTAGGAGGATTGTATAAGAAGCCAAATGGTGAAGAGCCTGTGGACCAAAAGGACACTGAGATATGAGCTACAGGGGGGGGAAGCGAGAAGTGTCTAGGAAATAGTAGGCTGAGGAAATTGTGTGGGGAATTACAAGGTGAAGCTGATAGAAAAGGAATGAAACAAAGAGATTGATGGAGAACTTGGGGGTCAGGGCAAGTCCAGATGAAGCAGATCAGATTGGGAGACCTGGAGGGCCAATCCTAGGCCTTGCACAGTAATGAAAATATGAGTGGGCTGAAAAACCTGGCAAGCAGAGACTGGGTGGAATAGGTGGGCAGGCTGGGATTGGGATCTCCATTGGCTATATGCTGGAAGGATGATTTATTAGAATTGTGGATGTTATTGCTTGCTATTCTCTCTGATCCTGTGAAATATGAGATTTTGACAGTAATGACATATTCATACCTACAGTGGCTATTTTTACTGAAAATGTATTAGTTTTCAAAATACCTCTCCCTGCAAATGTGGTTGCTCTTGGACTTTTTAGGATGCAGATTGCACAAAAAGAGGGATAGGAAAAAAAAATCTATTTATCTATCTCTGAAATTAAAAAAAAAAAAAATTGTTGTAGAGCAACAAAATTTAAAGATTTGGTGAACAAGTGTTTGCACCAGCCTTTCCTGACGTCACCACTTGCAAATTGAAGCACCATTGGCAGCATAAAGAGGAGGTAGCTTTAAGAAATGTGTTTCATAAGCAGAAGGAAACTTGCTCAAGTATGGTATAAATCCTTTTGGAATCCAGGTCCCGGACTCTCCAGAGGCTCTTCTGGTGAAATCAGGCTATAAAAGCAGTGCCCTCTGCTGCCCAGGACCGAGAGTGCTGGGCTGAGGGATGCTAACCCAAACGTCACGTGAGCACCCTTCAGAGTGCTGTGCTATTTCACATGTGTCCTGCTTCTCTCTAATACATGTGCTTGCAGGAATTCAAATAAGTTAGATTCTTTCTTGCTGCTGGAGGTGACTATTTGTATTCACTGTTGTGGTACTTCCATTCATTGAGCTCAGATCAAATGTGATCAAAGGGTTTTTAGATGGTCCTTCCTTGTCTGTCTGAATTGGAGGTTTCATAAGCAACATAAAGAAATAGTTTGCTCTGCACTGGTAGATCAATGGCCTCCATGATCTTTGCAAAGTGAAATTTCACACTGTGTTTCTCTTCCAGTGTATGTTCTGTGACAGCTTTCTATGATCTCTACACAACTGCTACCACACCAGAGCTGGAAGGACTGACCCCAGTGAGAAAGAGCAGCTTTTTATGAGTTCAGCTCCTTCCAGGGCTTTGGCTTTGGTTACTCTGGGAAGCAGAAGTTGTGCTAGAAGCTCAGGAGTGAGATGCTCAGGGCAAATCAGCCAAGTTGTTGGGAAGCAGCTTGTCATTGTAGGGGTTTGGACCTTTGTGCAATGGGCAAGACTGAGAGGGAGCCATGGAATGTTGTGGAGAACTCTAGAGTGCTTAGGGGGAGCTGGAGATCACGTAAGAGAAAGGTCATGAGGAAAAAATATCATTTGAGCATAGTTAGACATAAAAACTCTCTTAGGAAGTATCTAATGGATGGCCCATGGCCATCCAGAGTTTGGAACACCAGCAATAATGTTGGAGGACATCTTTTGTCCAGACATCAATGTTCTGAGATCAGTGAATTACTCTACTGTTCTCAGGGCTTTGAAAGGGACGTAGATTCAAATCAAAATCCCATCTGAGTACAATGCAGATGACAATTCCTTTTCCTGAGCTCTTTACTATGTTCCCCAGCTGTGTTTACTTCCTGCCCTGAATTGTGTAGCATGGCTATATGTGAAATGACATCCTTGCCTGTGAAGAACCCATTTGTGTCAGACCTGCTGGTTATCTTCATGCAAGGGAAAGGGATTGTGACTGCCCAGCCCTAGTATTTATATGGTCGCTGTAGGATTCCTCTGAATGAAGTGAGATGAAGCACTGCTGCCCCACTTGCCCTCAGGACTGTGGTGATCCACTCCTGAGAATGTCATGGACCTTCCCAGTCCTGGTCAGAGGTGCCTGCACTGTCCCTTCTGCAGAACTGCAAGCTTCTGCTTTCAGAAGAATGGTTAGCTGGCAGGCACCAGATTTATTCTTTTTGGCAGAAATTACATGCATGTCTTGAGACCAGCAATAATACTTTATTTAGCCTTATCTGCATAATGGCCATTTTTTTTTTCCAAATAGAAGTGAGGTACTATTGATTACTACAAATAATGTCAATTTTTTAGGCTCTTGCAGGCTTCCCCAATACAGATTTCTAGTGGTTCTCTTATAAATTAGAACTGACCTTTTGGAGAAGGAAAGAGGACATGGGTTGAATTTTAGCAGGAACTTTGGTCTCATTCTCTTAAATCTCTGTGCTCAGTTTCAAGAGATGCCACACAGCAGGACTGCCTGCTTTTAGCAAACACATGACTTAGAACCTGTACCGACCTGCCAGGCTCTGTGCACAGCAGCATCTTTGATAAAACTAACTCCTAGCACAGGCTCATTGTTTCCAGCTCCAGGGAGAATCAGAAATTGCACATTTCAGAGCCGCCTAAGTGCCAGTGTCAGGATGTCAGACTGACAGTGATGATTATGCCCCAAGGAGAGGAAGACAGATGGGTTTAACATCGCAGCAGACTGTGGCTGTCTAGTTTCATATGCTCAGTTTATGGCTAAGGGGCAATCAATTTTAGCCAAGGCAATTAATTTATTTAAATACAACTTGACATTTGGCTAAAATTGTTCTGTTGGCATCCTCTCCATAAGGAAAGGTGTCTGGGAAAGCACTCTGTATTACCCCAACACAGCTGGTCTCAGGAATTAGAACCAGAAGGTCCAGCAGGATGCATGAACCCTTAGAGGACAAGTGCATACGGCTTCCTGCTTGATCTGCAATAGAAGGAGGGACTGTCTCACAGTTGTACTCATAGGAGGTCAGTAGTTGAAGAAGGATTTTGGGAGAAAACCTCTATATTTGAAAATGTAGGGATAGGTAGCTGCTCCTCTCTCTGCCTGGCTGCAGTGGCAAGAGAGCACGAGTGAGGGGTTTATGGGATGTATGTAAATTTCTGAGTTGTAGAACCTGGGTCTCCTGCTGGACCTTTGTTGTTGAGGGATTTAAGCCAAAAAGGACTACCTCACTGCAAGCCTTTGTTGCTTATCGGTTCTTTAAACAGCAAAGAAAAAGTCTGGATACTTTAGAAAACATCTTTGTAGCTACTTCTTCAGCTATAAAATCCTGTTTTCCATGTGGAGTTGTGTAACAGGCTTCAGGAGAGCTGTTTATGAAGGCCAAGAATGGGATTATCCTGATGCTGGGATGTTCCATAACGAAATCCTCACAGGCTCTTATTCTCAAGAAGCTGCTTTAGGCAGTCTGCGCAGTTTGCCAACACTGCTGGGTGATCCTGCATGATTTTCCCCTTTTTTCCATCTTCCTCAACTGTCTTCTTGTTCCCCCTTTTTTCTGCACTGTCTTCCCCAAACCATACTGATAAGACCCTTTTACCACCATGCTAATACTACACTGTGTAAGTAATTAAGACTGAAAGCAGCCCCACAAGTCAAGGTTAGAAGACATGGATCAGAGCTACAGCTTAGCCCAGCTGTCCTTCCCAAAAGAAGCATTCTCACTCTGACACTACTCTGACTAGTTTTCAGGGAAGGCATGGGGAATACCCTGCATGGGAACCTCCTTACCTTTGGATCAATAATTCATCTAATGTTGTTGGATCAGAGTTTGCTGGAGATGGTGATCCCTTATGACATAAAACATTCAGAGGCTCTTTGATGGGCTCATAGTTTTTGAGTGAACCTGTGATATAAGAGAAAGCCAAGAGGGTGTTAAAACAGTCATTTTCTTAATTTACCTTTACTGTATGTAGTGGTTTACTGACACCAAAGGCAACACGAAGACCACAGACACAAAGGTGGTTACATTTTAGCTTTGATTTTCAAACAAGATCAAAGTGTCATCCTCTTGTATAGTGCCAATGCAGCTGAGAAAAGGTGAAGTTGGATTTAGAGTGTCAGTTCTTATGCACGGGAGTAACACTCTCACCACTGCAGGCTGGGTCCCAACATGAGTGATTTTCAGTGCAATTATTTAAGCAGAAAATGTTCATCTCTGTGTGTGTGTGTGCATGCCAATATTTACTTTCCCAAATCAAGGCTTCATTACTGCTCTGCTTTCAGGCACACAGTAGATGTTCAGTTTACTAGATAAATCAAGGTTAGATTTGATGAGAGAGGAGCTTTACTTTTAATTGGTTCTCCAGTTTCCCTCAGACGAACCACTGATCCTTTCACAGGGAGTCAAAGTTGCATTAAGTCCAAGGCTTACTACTGCGGTAGTTGGCAGGAGAGGATGCATCTCACTTTTCAAATTAAATGTCCCATTGTTTGAGGCTTGTTGATAACTGGCCTTGCTGCTTTTTATTAGAATTTTTTTGGTCTAAGTCATAATTCTGTTTGTCTTTCACACTGGTGAAAGCACAGTGAGGTCAGTGCTCTGACTGAAGCATGCTTCTGATGCACATTTTTAATCAATTTTCAGAGGGAAGGGATGACATATAGATTTTTAAAACTTCCTAAAATAGAGCCAAGGCCTTATGAAACAGTAGTTTGAGTTATTCACTTTGAATAGTTTAAACACTTTATCCTTCTGTCAAAGAAGATTGCTTAAGAAAAAAACTCAACAATTCTTTTTCCAGTTAAAGAAAAGCATCTATTATGCTTTACAGCTCCTAGGCTATAAGCCAAAGCTAGGCTGGTGCAAAGGGTGCCTATATGGAAACCTTTCCTTATTATGGGAAAGGTTTCCTAGCTGGATTTAGATAATTTAAAATTATTTTTCTGCGATCTCATTTCTTGAGTTTTTATTTTTCTCATTTTGTATCCTTCTCTGTCTTTTCTGTCTCTTCCTGTCTTCTTGCCTTCCCCTCTCCTGCCCTCCAGTTGTTCCCTGTGCAAAATGAGAACAGGTTAACATTTGAGCTTGGATCACATTCTGGGATGGCTGCTGTTCAAATGGGTTGGAAGGGAGTATAAAATAGCTCACCCATCCCTTGCTTCCATGCATGTCAGCAAATGCTGTCAGGAGTTCCTGCTACAAATGAGGCTGGTTTAGAAGCACCCACTGTCCAGTTTCAGGGAGAGGGAATGGATTCAGGGAAGTGGAGAGAGTAGAAATGCTGTTTACACAATCCTAGCTGAATTTAAAGGACTTAGCTCTGAGGAGGACTTGCTACAGTTACCTTGGAGAAAGAACTATTGCTCCTAGCCCAGGCCTTGCTGTACAGACTGGACAAAAGACACATTCCCAGTGTGTCTTGCTGAACAATTGCAGGCATGGAAGGAAAAGCCCTGTTTGGAACCAGTCGTGTTTCAGTGGTGGTAATACGGGGGGGTGTGGCAGAGAAGCACAGGTCAGCCTCGTGGATGCTCTAATGAGTTGCTAAGAGACAAGCCCTTCTCTTAGCTTGTCCTTCCTCGATGACACTAGCCAGACATAAGGGATGTCCTCCTCTGCCAACGTCCTGATGCCATGATGCTGCAGGTCTGTGAAGAAGGTGAGTCCTTCTGTGCTGGTGCTGCTGCACTGGCAGCTGCAGGTCGCAGGGGTGAGGACCTCCTGGGCAGCTGTGGGGATGCTGTGACACCCGGGAGGAGGAGGAAGGGCGGGTCTGTGCTGTGCTAGCTCTGCAGCAGTGCTGTGGCAGGCGGGGAGAGGGTGGCTCTGCTCTGGTCCTGTCTGCGCCCGCAGGGTGGAGAGCAGCTCTGCTCTGGCATAGGCAAGAGTCAGTTTATCCACAAACTTCATTGCAACTGTTGTAGAATATTAAATAGGAGCTCTCTGCTGCTGTCTGCTTGGAAACTTGGAGAAAGGAGGGAGTTTTCCTTTTGTCCATGCCACAGGGTTGAATGGACCTTTATACTGCTGAAATAGCATGGCTCCCTTGACGAAGCAGGCACGACACTCCTGTTTTCTTGGTGACATTTCCCACACCCCTTTTATTTGGGGGGTGGAGGATGTCTGTTATTTTTTTTCTTAAGAAACTTGATCTACTTTCAGGAGCTGAAGAGGTGGCTTTACTGCTACAAAACAAAGCAATAGTTTTCAGTGGTTTGCACAGCAGTGGAACGTAAGCAGTGGTGTATCATTTTGATTCATACAGCTATCCAAAGTTCATAGTCCAGTGCATTGATTCTGTTAGATTATAACCTGAAGATAGGATTGGTAACTTTGCTGTGAAGGAGTTTTAAAATTCAGTTTCTCGAAGCACCTTGGAGATGGAAGCAAAGGGCATTTCCTATGTTCCCAGTTCCAGGTCTCCCTCATTTAGGACTTAGATTAAAATCACTTCAATTTCCTTCATGCAGCCCTGTTTCCAGTGCTTCTCAGTGTGTTGTAGTAGCTCATTTCCTGTCTCTTTCTTCATTTCTCCTGTTTTTCTCTTGCTTCTTTCACAGACATCTGCTCAGACAAGGTTCCAGCTCTGGAACCTGAAAGATGTCTTGTTCCAGGCTGTCATGCTCTGTACTGTTCATACACAGGGAAAGCCAACTCATTCCTTTTCTGCTGAAGCCATGCCTGAATGTATGTATGTTCTGGATGTTGTTCCTGTTATTTCAGCCTTCTTGTTTAAAGGGAGCCTAAGTGTTTCTTAGAGCTCTCTTCAGTGCAAAGTAGCAGTACCTGCACTTTCACAGAAGTCTTGTTCCTCCCTCATAATGAACCATTGCAATTTCCTCTGGTTTTGCTGATTGTTTTCTGTACTTTCAAATATGTCATTTCTGTATGGTAAAGAGGTCTCTACTTCATTGTCAGCTTCATGTCTTTCTCTAAGTTATTTTTCTCTTACAGAGCAGAGGGATGGCAGTGCAGAGTCCCACATACATTTAGATTCTCTGTCGTGAAGTGTCTTTAAACATCCAACCATTTTACATTTCCAAGCTGAGAAAAGGATGGCACTCCTCTGCCTGCTGTGCTGTAGGGCAGGGGTATTCTGTTATATGCTGACAGCTGAGCTGCTTTCTATCTTCTTGTCCTTCTTCTTTCTACTGACTCCTCTAGCTCCTAATCTCACTGGAAAAAGAAGCATAATGCTGTTTGGGCCAGTACTCACCTGTAGCATGCTGCATGTGCATTGCCTCTCTCGAAGTCTTTCTTTTCCCTCTGTTTGGCAGCCTCATGGATCGGTAGTATCTGGAATTTCTTTGAATAGCGATGTAATGTGTGCGCAAGTCCCCCTCGGGTGTCACTGGGTGAGCACCTGCTGACTCTTCCTCGCCTTCAGAGACCGAACCTGACTCTCTTCGTACCTGCTGAGAACGGCCCTGCCAGAGCCCACCAGTGGAGAGCCTGTGGGTGGCTTCTCTCTCATTCTCCTCCATGGCTTCCAGAGCTTATCTCTATGGCAACTGAGATGGTGGATCAGCAGCCGAACAGCAGAAAACAGGTAACCTCCACAACTCCATCAGCTTTATCTGAATTAGAGCTGGAGACAGACAAAACCGAACGTAGCAGAAGAGAGAACAAAGTTCTGGTTAGTTCAGAGGCCATAGTCCATCATCTGTTTAGGATAACGGGGACTTTACAGGACTCTTTATCAGAAATCATTCTGAGATCATCACCGTACAAGCCTTATTCTAATGCCCTGAACATTGCTTTGATATGCTCATGGTTGTCATTGCATGACATATGACAGATATTACTGGAAAAATGTTGTATTTTGGTTTGGTATTACTGGCTGATTTAGAGTGTATAACAGATAGTGGCCATGTCCTTTTTTATGAGGGTCAAAATGTTATGGAATAGAAGGTCAGAGCTGAAGAGAAAGCTCTATAAATCTGTCTCTTATATGTGTACTTCTCCATCTAATAGAAGAATTAATGCCTTTTATAGGGCTGGATGCTTTCTAATACTTATCAACAGCATTCACTCCTGCCATGCAGGTGAGTGAAGAAAAATCCGTAACTGTCGAGCATGGAGGTAGAATAGACAAGATTATATACTGCAGGGGCTTGATTTGCTTTCCCAGAGTTCCCCTCAAGTGACAGTGTACCTCCTCATTAACACAGGGACTTCACAAAAATCCTTTGCTCTGCATGTCAGTATGTGGACTATGCCAGGACTCCCAAGAATTTTTAGCAGGCACATCACACCAGCAAAATGTCCGTTGATCTGTCAGCCTTTGTAGGACTGGGTAAAATGTGGACAGATTACTTAAGCATTCTCTGGTCCTTTGCTGAATTCTTTCAGCTGTCAGAGTCTTTCTGAGTATATAACATGATTTTGTGACTGATGGGGCTGTCATGAGTAGTAGAAAGAGATGCTGTATAGGAGATGGGAATACAAAATTGACAGCAGGCTGAGAGAAGGGCATAAAACTATGCTGTGGATTAGTTAGATGCTGTTTAAAGAAGTCACATGTATCACTGGTTTGTTATGTTACCGTATATCCAAGATACAAGATAGCTTAGAAAGTAGATGTCTTATTTTTTTTATAGGTCTTTGCAATCCCTGTGAACTCATGTGTTCCACAAATATTTCCCATGTTTGTCCCCAGGGTCACTCCAGCAGACCCTGGGATGTCATCTGTGAATCCTCTGCTTACCAATATTTTTGAAGGCACTATGATTTATCCTTATAAAGAGAAGGTCACTCCCTGAAATCATGCACTGGACATGAGCTTATTGGCTCTGCAGAGGAGAATGTCTGCTTTCTTCTTTCATAACCTGAACCACAGCATGCAGCTCTAAATTTGGATCCTGACTTCAGTTCTGCCGTTTGGACTGTTTGGAACTATGGTGGTTGCTCTGGGACTATTTCCAGTGTTAATGGAAGTGTATGAAGGACCTATTTGTTGGTGGTGGTGTTAAGTTTGGTTTGTAAACTACTCTGAGGTACAGAGATTCACTAAGCCTGTTTCTTTTTCTGTGGGTGTGTGGAACAACGGAATAAAAAGAGCTGCTGTTGGAGACAGTTTGAAAAGAAAGAAGAGGCTAATTCTTTTCCTGTGCCTTTCTTTCTGTCCCAAGACTAGAGCCCCAAATGCTTGATCCTTGCAACTGTGATGGAAGTATGTCTTCTAACTGGACTACAATTAATATTACAGCTGTAATCCTACTTAACCCTGAACTCTAACAATTGCTAAATTTTTATTTATTTCTCCTCTATCGATTATTTTATGCCTTGGCACTCAAGGAGAGGAACCATAACAAGCTCCTCTTCTACATCAGAGTTCCTCTGTGCTCCAAGTGGCCACCCCTTGTCTATGTGACTCAGACTGGGGCCTGTCTCTCTCATGACCTTTGCAAAGCTGACGTAGCTTGCAATGTTTTGCAAATTGCTGCTGGTGTTTTATTGAAAAAATAGATAAAGTTTTCACAGGAGCTGCTCACCAGTCAGGAGTAGTTTCATAACCATGTAAATGTCTAAAGGGATCATTAGGCAAAGAGATGCACATGTGTGCATGGAGAAGGCTGTTTTCCCCTTTCACCTACCTGGTGAATATGAGAGTACGTGGATGTTGTTGGGCTTTTACAAAGATCCTTGGCAGAGAAGGAGCCCCCTGCATGGCCAGGTGACAGTCAGCTGGGATACCCAAAGACTTATCTATTTGTTCAGTACCCCTGGCAAACCTGTGTGCTTATCTTTGCAAGACACTCCTTCTTTTGTTCATCAGAGGAGTGAAGGGTGCCTGTCCTGAAAAATTAACTTGTTTCCAGGTTATCAAACAGTCCCTAAAAAATAAGATCCTTGACCAGAAGCAAAGATAGAAATGAATGAGAGAGACACTTCCATGTTTTCCAGGAAAGGCAGAAGGGGCACTCGTTTAGTGTGGTGGTTATAAACAATATATACTGGTTTTTACTTTCTTCAATGAAGAATTCAAGAGCAGAATGCATTTCTGAAGTCAATACTTCTGATTTCAAAATTGATTCTTTAAGAAAGTATTGAGAAACCATTTATTGATATGTCAGTCAAATAGTCCTGACTTTTCCAGTTGTTTAGGTGTATTAAAAAACTAGAGATATGTTTAAAGGATGCATTCAAATTTAGTATTACATTTTTCTGGGAGCAGTCAAACTATTCAGTGACAGAGAATGGCTCAAGCATGTGTGGACCTTAGCTATCCCTGTCTGAGTGTTTGTAAAGATTTTTTGAAGAAGGTATTAATCTCTGATAGTCAGATGAGTGCCAGGTCTTTTGTCAGGAGTACCCCTTCCCAAATATATTCACATGCCACTTTGACATCACATGGCTTGAGTCACCACCCACCTGAATGTGCTTTGCAGGCAAACAATTCCCTGGAGCTCCTGGAGACCAAAGCAGTCTGTAGGGAAAAGGGAAAGATGACAACAGTGAAGCCAGCAAGTGGTGCACATACAGCAACAGGAGAAAAATGCGTTTTGACTCACACATAATCCAGCCTCCAGGAATTTGACTGTATATAAATTTTACTTATGTAAAAAACTGGCATTTACCAGCAAATGCCATGAATATGCACAAGAACAGCTGAACTTAGGGATGTTGGGAAAGATGCTAATATAAGCAATAAAAGGGACTGAGGTTCCTAGAACAGTGTGGACCTGGACAAATGGATGTCCAGGAAAACAGGACAGGATGTCCAGGATGTGTGTAGGAAACAGGGAGCACTGCTGCCTCTGGGAGGGTGGGACCGGAGGTGTTTTCAAGGCACAGGTTGGCTGTGGATGTGACTACTGTATAAAGAGAGTGGACTTAGAGGGATATGAAGGGTATCAGATGTATCAAAGGTGTATTAGGTGTAACTTCTGTTAGCCAGCTAGGGCTAATCAAAGATAAGGATGCTTTTGGTAGCAGAAGCTGCAGACTGAAAGCTGAGATTGCAGCTGTGCAGACCTGCAGGTATTTCAAATGAGTTTATTATGGGCAGTTTGGTGTAGGAGTCTGGAGCAGGAGGTACATTCTGGCACCAGTTGAGCATCTCTCCCTCATCCCACGATGTGCCAGGCAGGCACAGCTAAACGAGTCGTGGCAGAGGCAGACTGTGTGGTCTGTCACTGGTGGCAGGCGCAGTGGGCACTGGTAGCAGAGGGAGCTGCTGGGGTCTGGCAGCCCTGGAACGCCTGGCTGGCTGCCTCAGCTGTTGCTGAGACAGGAGGGGTGTAAGTGGTGTTTGAGCTGCTGGAAAGAGCCACCTCCTTCCCTGCCAAACCTGCGGCTCCACATGCCCTGGCCCCTCTCTCAGCCACAGTTTTCCAGAGCTCCAGCACAGCAGAGCAGGCAGCTGGATCATGGATTCTGTGCCTCCCTAGTACTTTGCTGTCCTGGATAATGGGCTATTTTGGTGTGCCTGGTGCTAGTCCTGATCTGACAGTCTATGTCTCTGGGAGGATTTTTTTCTGCACCCTCTCTTCCACTGCCACAAGGCAATCATTTGTGTGGGACTTATTTGGCTCTCTGCTCTCAGCCTTCCCTGTGATGGAAGGGGTGCAGCAGGAGTCTGGTGGCTCTCCTTGCTGGTGAATCCAGTCCTTCAATAAATTCCTAATTCTTCGTTAAAGTGGAGAGGTGTATTGGCTGACTGAAAAGTGTTAAGTACTGTAATAAGGAAGTTAACACAAGGATTTTGAAATGAAAACTGCTCAATTTGGTGATATTATACAATGCTGTTGCCCAGCCTGGGAGAGTAATAAAGATTGCTTAATTAAAACTAGAGACAGACTGAAATCTCCAGCTGTGTGACTCAGGGATGTTTCAAAGTAGAAAATAACAGGTATGAATACAACTAGACTGAGTGGTTTGCTTATATAGGTACACGCAGTCACAGAAGAATTGCCCTTGTCTGACTGTATGATGTGTCCCTACCACCACCAGGAATAAAGATAACAGTATTGATGTGTCTGACTGTCCACTCAAATATGCAGGTGGGTGCTCTCAGCACACGGGGCAATGAACTCCTACTCTGAGTTACCTAGTGCTGTGTTAGTTTTGCCATCAGCTAAAATCCATCCATAGCTCGATGCCCCTTTAAATGATGTCTAGCTGCACATAATTTTGTTTTGGGCCTCAATGAAGAAATTGCTATCTTGGCTGTAGTTTGTTTGTGCTGTAGAAAGGCAGAAAATATTATAATCTTTTCTTCCTTTGTATGTGTTGAAGTTGTTTCAAGTGTAAATGCCCTAATAATGACTCATTTGGAAGGTTTTGGATGCTGAATATAGGGATGCATCTTTCATATATATTTGATGAACCAGATAGAGCTCTTCTAAGACAAAATTTTGACTTCAAGCCCTTATAAATAACATGGCTCCTTTAATATTTATTCTTTAAATACTGTCTGAATGTACATGCAAATGCCAATTTAGCTGCATCTTAATGGTTTCATTTCAAAATGCTTTTCTTAAAGTCTTGTGCAAACCAAAACCAACCCTCTGTCTCCCACCAGCAACAGTCACCCATTACATCCCTGCTCCTGTGTTAGGCAGTGACTTTCATCCATCTTACTTGGTTTTAATTGGAGTGGAATGTCATCTCTAAACTCTTTCACTCTGCATGATAATGAGGCAAACCCAGCTCTGCTGGTATGCAGCAGAGTCCAAAATCCAGCAGCAGGCCTTACTCATCGGCAGACGCTCTTGCTCATGCAGGTGCCAAACCCTTAAGGAGTGCCAACATGTGAGAGGACCCTGACAGAGGCTCTGGGGCTCTGCACAAGCTCAGGCCTGCATTTGCATCAGGAGGTATTTCTGTCTGAGTCAGGGGAATAGTAACACCCACAGACTCAGCCCCAGGCTCTGGCAGATTTAGCTCTCAGCAGATGCAGCTATGAATTCATTTAGCTTCATCAGTGGTTGAAGTGAAGGCACAGCCTTGGAGCCAATGTGAGTGTGGTGCTCTCACATGTCCTGCTGAGCCACCCCTGCCCCAGGGGGACTGACTGCCAGCAGAACGATGTATGGGCATGGTAGTCTTACCCTAAAGCTCTCAGAGCCCTCAGCTGCCTGACTACACAAATATTTATATTTTCATTGTTCCTGGTTGGGATCGCTATCCTTGGAACTGTTTATAATCCTGACACTTTCTATTAGGTGGTGGCAAAAGACAGCTAAGCACATGTCCCTGTACAGAGCAAGGTACATGACAAAGGAATTTCAACTATTTAGGTGCAAGGCCAAGGTATTATTTGATTAGGGCATAGAGGTGGAGACAAACAGATGGAGCATGAAAACAGACTGACCAGGGGGTAAGACATGGACCAAAGAGGTTTGCAGCAGAAGCCAGAGAAAATTATACAATAAATTTGGGAATGCTGGCTGAAAGAATATCAAATAGTTTGACCCCATATGTTTCCAGAAATTAAACATTTTGTACTTATTTTGTAAATAAGATTGAATTCTATAACCAGGCTTAACAGAATCAAACTACAACCACTCTGATTTTGAGACAGTCTTTCAGCTGAGGAAGCTAACATAATGGTTCTATTGCCATGATTTAGTGCTGGTACCTTATTTATAGCAAGCAAAACCAAGACAGAATTATATATTACACTTTTGTGACAAAAAATCCTTTTTGTCTTGCACATATGTTACAGAGAACCTGTTTTAGAAACACTTCAGAGACTAAAAATAAATACATTGGACCCATATAATAAATCCTCCAAACCTTGTGCTTCAGAAACCCTGAGACCAAGTGAATGGGGATGGAGAGAGAAACCAGTACATTTAAAGTGGCTAAAAATGACTTGAATGTTCCCACTAGATCTAAAAATGTTTCTGGAATTAAGTCCAGCATTGTGGGTAGTTCTAGGCATGAAGGTAAGCCATGTGTCTACAGGACCACCAAATAAGTGTGTTCTACAAATGTTATAACACATGACAGAAGAGGATAGATACATGCCTTCATAAAATTCCCTCTGCATGAAACATGGACTATTTCACTACTTTGTGTAAATTAACTAATATATATCAATACATACTTAATAAATAACACAAAAAAGCTGCATTTTTTTTTTGCTGCTGCATAGTTTATTATTCTTACTGTTTATTGATTCTTTATGATTCAAGAACAATTATCTAAAAAGATGTGCTTTCTTATATGCCACTACTAATTGTCATCCCTGCTCAATCCATGCAAGTCAGCGAGTGGTCCACCCCTATGCCACTGAATTCCATGCTTCATCCCCTGGGTCTCATGTGGTAGATGTAGCCATGGACAATAGCTAAGGTGTTGAAGAATTTCGCCTCTGGAGCTACACTACATATGTGTATATGTACATATATACACATATATAAACACACACATTCTCTGCAGCTATGTAGAAGGAGTCAACCTCATTTTTAAATCATATAGAAGAGCACAAGTGGAAATCTACAAACTCTTCTGCTTTTTATTATAAAACTAATAAACCAAAAATATGACCTTATTTATATTCCTTTCCTTAAATCATTACATATGCAATGGTGAAAATGCATCTTTGCTTGAAGATTTTGAGAGAGTCCTGAGGAGTAAAATGTATAAAACTCAACCTTGTTCTTCTGACATCACTGACATCACTGATACCTCCCTACTAATAAGAACTCCTGCCTCTAGAGAAAGCCCCCTTTCCTTCTTCCTGCTGTTTATGAAACGTTCTTGCCATTGATGCCATCCCATTACTTATTTCTGCTGAGAAGATACTAGTGAAATTGTTACTAAGTAGCTGTGGTTGAAAACTCATGGGGTTTTCCAGGCTTATCTCTGGAAGGTAAGTGAATAATTAAAAACCAAATAACTGCATCTCCTAGGTTGAGTGGAGTACACAATTATCAGTTCAGGGCTTGAGGGCAAATCACAGGATGTAGCCTCAAATCAGGAGATACCCATGTACTCTGCAAGTATGTACACAGGAAGGCTCTCAGCAGTTTGCCTGATGATTTCTTCTGTTTTGCAGGATTGCACGTGGGAGTTGCAAGTTCTTGTTCCTTTTTGTTTGTTCTGTTTGGGCTGTGTGAAGCCTTCTAGCCGTGGAATGTGTATGCAATATAGAACTTACTTAAAAAGTTGAAGGACTAAGGTATTAGTCTCTGATGAAATGATTGTCAAAAACATAGTACAAGAAATAATATCCAGGGTGTAATGCCGTGATGAAATCAGAGAGGTTTAGTAATGCTAGGACACTTGGAAAAGAAGGATTAACAGATGTCTTGGTTGAAGCTTTTCAAGACAGGCTCATTAGTAAGCAGACAGGCCAAGTGTCCCTTGGGCAGACAAGACCTGTGCTGCTCTTGGGAAAAAATATAATGATGCCCAGTTCTATTTCTAGATTTGCTGGTTGTGTATTAAACACTTGTTACGGAAGAAATGAGCATAGGTGGTTGGTTGAACTGCAGAGAGGTAAGAATTCATAGGGTTTTTCATTTGAAAGCTTCCATACAGAAGCAGGGAAAGAGAAGGCTAATTTTGTTGATCAAGAAATAGTAGAGTTCTCACTTTTTCCTCTCTCGGTATTTATTGGGTGGAGGGTCCAAGGAGTGCCTGTTAGGTGAATCTGTTTGCAAATGTGTAGCTGCAAGGGAGTCAGAAGTCACTAAGACATCAGAATCCTGTTAGGCTGGTTACTGCTAGTTTGAAAAGCCAGGCAGGTTTGGAGTGCTGCCATGCCATGCTATCCTTGTCAACTGCATCAAGCTAATTTCAGCTAATTTCAAACATGACATAAGCTGATTCTATTCTTACAGCCTGTTGCTCTGGGTTTTTAGTAACTCAGGAAAAGCACTCGATACACAACTCTGGAAACTCATTAGCAAACACCATTGACAGATTCAAACTCCCCCTTCAGAATGGCCATTTTTAGACCCTGGCAGGAAGAGAAGCTTGCTGGACTGCAGCTCCAATGCAGAGCAGGCTCTTCTCTCCCAGTACTGAGGGACTAGCCCAGGGCTTAGGTAATCAACCCTAAGCCTTCCCCACTTGCCTCTAATTTGCCAGCTGCAGCACTGGCCAGCATGGCGCTGTGGAAAAAAAGGGACACGTGCAGTGCTCTGGCTCTGGGAGTCTCCATCTTCTTGTCAAATTAGTGCCAAATTAGTGCCATGGTGTCTGCAACTGTAATTCTGTAGCTCACTTTAACCAAGCGCTGGGAAAGATTGGCAAAACTTTCCCTTCTGGATCTTTCCTTCTAACAGCAGTTTTTACCCTCCTCTTCATTCCCAGTTTTTAAGCACAGAAAGAGGAAGGCCAGGATGAGGATAGTGAATCTCACGGCTGTGGCACGGGATCAGGTTCTGGGAGAGTAGATGTAATTTCTTAGCTCTACTGCAGTTGCCTGTGCAATCTTGAGCATGTCAGTCTTAGTTCCCCATCTCTGAGTCTTAGTTCCCCGTCTCTAGACTGGCAGCAGGATATTTTAGTTTGTGAATACTCCCGCATTTTTCTATAGTCCTTTTTCTTCTGAGTTAGTTGAGCAGGAGCTCAATGTAAGTGCAAGAACATGGCATGAGATAACCTAATGTGTTCAAAAGAACTCTGGAATACACTGTAATTAAAGGAAAAAATGAACCAGTTTGAATATTCTCTTGGTTTTGCTTATTTTTCATTTGATGTTTTTTACATTTCAGTTCCCAAGTGAAAAGCAAGCATCTTGTCTAGATTTCCAGTTCCTCAGTGGCCCTGTTGTTCTTTTTAAGTTTTATTTGAGCTGACTGCAATTGCTCCTAAAAAGGGTTCTTGTTTTAGGAATTGCTCCCTTTTGGAACAGCAAAGTCCAAGTTTTGCAGATTGAGTAACCTGCTTGACCTGTTTTTTCATAGATATCTGTTTCCAAGATGATTTCATATAGGAAAGAGAAAGGCAAGAGGGAGATGAGACTTCCAGATTGTTTCAGGCTTTACTGAGTCTTGTCAGTTTTCCTTATTTTGGATATGATGGGGCAGTTTCCATGGGGTGCTGCTTGGAAACATGAATTATTTCCTCCAATAACTACTGGGGGGAAAAATGATAATTGCCTATAGAAATCATAGAACAAGCTACTTTCAAAAGGAAAACCTGAGTAAAATTCCCAGGCACTGGCCACATACTCAGGGACAGATGAGGGTAATTATATTGTTAAAGCATTTTACATTGTCTTGTAAATATCCTCGCCAAAATATAGCAGTGTGGGACAACGGGTTCTAGGGGTGATTATTGTCTGGCAGTTACTGTAGTGTTTCACACATACTCCTGTATTTACAGTTTTTCTTAAAGTAAATTCGAGTTAACAGTCCCAATTTGAATCTGTAGAAAATCAGCCCTGAATAAAATTCCTGTCTGTCTCTTAAAATGAATGCCAGCCAATTAGTACTTCTTGTAGGTTCAGCAAAATAGTCTAAATACCTTTCATTATTTTAGTGCAATTTCCTACTTTCAGCTAGGTCTGGAAGTGACAGATCCATTATAACGGTCAAACTGTTGAGAGTTTAAGATCAGAAGAGCTAGTTTGTTCTTATGAAATTTGAGTCCTTGCTTACTTTGTGCATTTAAAAATATACATAATTGCTGGGACAGAGTTCATAGCTACACTGGATTCACAGCAATTGGCCTCCTGAGAGTGAAAGGAAAAATAGGCTCAGGGGAAGGATCAGCCTGGAGTTAAGAGGAAAACAGGCTGTTTTTCATATTTCCTGTCTTTATTTAAATATTTTTTTAAAGCAAGATCACACATAAACGTTTGACAGGAAAAATCACTACTTGTGCTGCCCCTGGAAAAAGACACACAGCTCGGTTGATTTTGGAACGTTTGCTGTTCAGTTGGTCACATTAATGCCATTCTGTGCAGTCTGGGTCTCTCCTCTGACTAGGCTTCCTCCCTGTGGGTGGTGGGTTTTATGCCTACCAGGTTGTGCCAGCAGTGTCTCTCCTCTCTGTCAGCCAGTATTTCAACAGTGTAACAACTGTGCTCGCTCTGGCTTGCACAGGACTCCTTCAGTGTGACTTTGCTTGTAGAGAAAAGTCAGTTCTTTCTTGGGCCCTGGAGTTATGCCTTTGTTTGTGGCCCGAGGTTTCTTCGTCCCTTTCCAGCATTCCCCCAGAATAGAATTTTACTCACCTGACACTCAGGGGCTGAGCCAGTCTCTCATTTGCCATCAGGAGGAGATATGTCCAAAAATTCTGAATTAAACTCCCCCAAATTGCTTGGGATTCGCAATTCAGTTGTGAATCCAGAGGCAGGTATGTCCTAAAAAAGTTTGCTGTCCTTCAGTCCTTGTACCTTCCTGTCAGTTCTGCTTGAGAGTAAAGTGTCCCTCTGATTTTGTTTGCTCAGTTTCCAGAGTCACGGCAAACACAGTTTAAAGGAACAGCTTTCTCTTTACCCAGATAAGTTAGTACAAATATGCCCTGAACGTCCTTTGCACTGCTTGTGCCAAGGCTTAATGACAGGGGATTGTTAAACCTCCCGTATAAATCTTTAACAACTGGGCGAAACTTCAGTCCAAATCTGCAAATTCAAGTGGAAACAGTAAATAGTGTTTGCTTCCATTTTTAAGGCCCACTGGCTGAGAAACTGCTCTTGCCTTACATTATTTACAGCCATTTGAGATGAAAACACCTACATGTTTATGACTATTTTTAGATTGCCATTTCTTAATTTCATGTGTGTTCACATACCTGGGCACTGGGGTGGATATAGCAGAGCCAGTCAGGTTTTATTTTAGGGCTTTTTGGATCAGTTCAAATGCCTGTGATAATTTTCTTGAAATAATTTCTTATTACTAGGCTACTTGCTTGCTATGATTTGAATGTCCCTCTTCTGGGGCCACTTAGGCTGAGTTCTTCAAAGGAAGACAACTAACAGCAATTCCTTAGCTCAGTGCTATACCTAGGAGAGAATTTTCCCCTCATCCTTGGATAATTCACTTTGTATTTTTAAGACTGCATTTGGATTGACTCTTAGAAAAAGCATCACATAGCTGCTGAATTTGGTGCTAATCTTTCCTTTGGGTTTTATTTTCTTTTTGAAGTTCACTGAACTTGCCAATTGTTTTGTTCATTTCAAAATATTTTAATTGGTCACAGCATTACTCTTTTTAAAATGCAGCTGTATGCCCAGACTACTCCATAGAAGATGTCCACTGAGTTAAGCTTGGGTTAATCTGCGCTCAGACATCACAGAATCATGGTCAACAGTGTCAGTGTCCCTTTTTCCCAGCTGAAGGCCTGGCCTGGGCATAGAGGACTGCCACCAATTAATTCTGTAATGATTAATCAAGGTCACCATCAGGCCTGTGCACTCCTGGTCTGAGTTGGCAGGACTCTGGAATGAGGGATGCAGTGGAATTTGGGCTCCTCTCTGTTGCAAGAGTTGCCCAGGGTAAATTTAGCTAGCCTTGTGCTTCAGACTTGCTTATCTGGGTTTCCAAGCACTGCAGAATACATGAAGCAAGGAACTACGATTTTGTAGTATTTTCCAGTCATTAAATTGCTGCAGTGACTCCTTCTCAGTGTTTTTTTGAGGGCCAAATAAATCCTGCTTCTACAATCCTCTTTTTGTATTTGAACCTCACCACCTCTCTTCCTTTGCCTCCCATAGATTGTGCCATTCATTTTGTTAACAAAAATAAAGTGTATTTTCTTTTTTGTTCCAAATGGGCAAAGTAAATGGAGAAATGGTGTAATGTGTATAATAGGTAGGCTGTTTATTGGGTGTTGTCTCTCACAGGGTGATGAAGCTTCCCTGTGACAAACCCATGACTCACCATGGAGTGCCAGAAGGCTTACAGGTCTGCTATGGAGTAATGCTGTTGCCCTTTGAGTTAAGGGAATATTTTTTTGATTTTGTCCAATTTTTTTCAACAGGTGAGGAAAAAAATTGTGTTTACTGTGAGAGAGGCACCAGCAGCAGGATTCTGTCCTTACTTCTCCTGATGGAAATCAAAAGTAATGTAAGTGGAGTCAAAGGAGTGTGAAAGAGTACAAACCCAAAGAGTACCTGCTCCTCATGCCTGTTGCACCTACAGTTGATAAGGATACTGAGGTGCTGGTCTCAAATGTGCTCAGAGGCTGTTTTCCCTAACTAGAATTGGCATTAAAAGAAAACAGTGGATGTTTTCTCATCCAGTGGACCCTGTTTCCCAAAGACCTCTGGCATTAGCATTTGCTTGCTACATTCATAATTATTATTACTTTGGCTGTTTCTTCCTTGTCTTTTTTTTCCTTCCTGGGCAGAACAGACTTTTAGTCAAAGCCCAGTCTATAGGATTTATCTTCTGCCCCAACAATGCCATGTTCCCCAATGCCTGGAAAGCAGCACATCATGTTTTAACTTAAAATTGCTGTACTGTGTAATTGCTGCTTCACATGATCTGACCCCACAGACCTCTTGATTTGAACTACAGCTGCCTGACAACAGCAGCTACACTGTACAGCATAACAAAACCACTGAATTACCTGAGCCAGCCTTGCCTTTCTAATGATGTTGGGAATCAATGGAATCAGGTTTGAGCATTTTGCAAGGGAAGTATACATTGACAATTTTTAATGGACTGCATGTCACTCACTAGATGTGCCATCTCTTGTTTTCCTGCTAATTTCTTTTCACATACGCTCATGAGCATTAGCTTCTGAATTCTTTTCCTCAGCCTCCATTTGCAGCTATTGCTCTAGCTTTCCTAAGAGGTAACACCCAACACTGAACATGGTCCTCCAAATTCAAATGCTCCATTGTTCAGGATTCTGTCATTATATTATCTTCTGCATTATTTTTATATCCTCTTATTAATGCACCCACACATCCTATTTGCATTTTTTAACCTTTTTAAAAACGTTTTCATTACAACAATCAGATATAAGGGCAATGAAGTGAGTGTGGAACAATAGAAGTGAAGATTTTGATCCTCCTCAGACCTAAACCTGTTTTAAACTTGAGTGGTGACACTGATTTTGATTTACACTGAAAGAGGGAGGATCAGGCTGTTCTTGTCTACACTGGGACATCCATTTTTGATAGTTAATAAGGAACAGTTTTGTAAAATAGTTTCAGAACAGAGCATGTTGTTTGGGAAAAGCACTTTTTCTTTTATCATAAAGGAGGGGTTCTGCAAAGCAAGTTCTGTGCTGTGGGCTGGAGGCTGAAGAGCAGTGCTGGAGCCTGGATGCTGGCAATGGTGTTGGTGGCTGCAGGGAAGCAGTGCAGGATGCTCACATGTTGATTGTGGGACTGTCCTGCACAGGCACTGGGATTTACTCATTTTAACCTCATAGCAGGACTAAGCAGCACATCTTTCATTTTAGGAGCAGATTTAGCCTTTCTAGACTGCTAGCTTCTGCACAGACATGTCTGATACTGACTGGTCCTGGGGAGTAGGTCAAAGGCAGGGCACCCCAGCTGGCTGAAGGGGAATGTGTGGAATTTTACTTGGAGAGGAAGAGATGGTAAGAGAAGGTGGGAGGTGGCCAGAGGCAGAGCTACTCTGCCATATGCATGCTGCTACCATAGCCCATGGAACCACTGCTACCATACCAAGCCACACTTTGGACTTCCACTCAGAAGAGATGGACAACCAGTTTTAAGCTGCAGATGGGAAAGGTGATTTCTATGAAACAAATGAGTATTTATGCATTGTCTGGCTGCAGAAGCCAAGTGTGTGACTCAGAAAATCACCTAAATAGAATAATACTGCTGCTAGCCAGGGAGAAGAAAAAAGGTGAAGAAATCCATAAAGCAATCATTCATGTCTTGCTTTCTGGCAGACTGCACCTTAGCAGCCTCTTCAGCATCTTTCTTCGTCCATTAATTGCTTCTGCTTTACTTGATTCTGGATTTTCCCCAGGAGCCACTGTTAAATGCTAGTATCTGGTGGATGACAATGACATTGTCTCTGGAGGGACTTTCCCTCACAGTGTTGTTTGATTCCAGGTAATGCAGTGAGATACAAATGCCTTTGGTCTTCTCTTGTGTGCCCCAATTAAGGCCGTACTTTACTTGCCCAGTTAGGCAAGGTTCATAAACAAGGGGTGTGGTTTTATGATGCAGAAGCAATGGCTAGGTGCTAGTCTGGGTGGTGAGTCTGCTCCTCCTGTCAGCAGCTTCATGCTCCTGCTCCAACTGCTGCTTGATGGACTCTTGCTGACGCAGTCCAGGACGATGACCCAGCAGAAACTGTTCACTTTTTTTTTTTTTTTCTGGATTAGTTTTCTGCCAGTCTGATATCCTCTGGTGGCTTGCCAAGGTAAGATGAGCATTCCTGCTGGCACAGGGTTGCTCAAGAGAAACACAGTAATATAGAAGCATTACCTTAATTTGGTTGGTCAGCTGATTGGTTGTAAATCCACATGTTTGCAGCTTCCTATTTGGCTTGCACAGATCGACCACAACTGCCATCAAATGAGGAGACTTTTCTTACTCTTTTTCCATGACTAGCAAGATCTGTTCACAGGATTGTTACTCTCATTCTTTCAGATCACTTCAAAGACAAGAAATGTTAATGGCAGCAATGGAAACTCAGTAGAAAAGAGAGGAAAGCAAGGGATGCAGCAAGAAATAGGATAGGAAATGGGATACTGCTGTCATCTCTGACAGCAGTAGCACAATGTAGTTGTGAAATTATTTGCTTGGGTACTTGCAGCAGCTGCAGGTGCTGCCTCTCAGCCAGCCAGGGCACAGCTGGGAGAAGGGGAACTGCTGTCCCTTCCTCAGGTGTGACCTTAGGCTTGTACCCTCCTCCCTGTTTCCCTGCTTGGTTCCCCCCAGTAGCTCCTTGCCTGCAGCTGCTGGGATAGTTTGGCCTCGGAACACTTCCACAGAGGCTCTGGGAGCTGCACCTGAATGCATCAGCATGTCATTCCTGCACTTCTGCCTGGGCACTCCTGTCTCAACCCATTTCTTATCCAGAAAGAAGATCTTGATGAATTGGAGGTGTGTGAAGCAGGAATGTTAGATTATCACAGCACCATCACCTGTTGGTTATAACAGTTTTGCGGGTTCTTTAGGCAAACCTTCCCAGAGCTCAATACTCTGAGAGAAAGCACTGGGAGTCCACATGCTGCAACCAGAGGAACTTTGCCTTTCTCAGCACCAGGGGAGCAGAGCACCAAGAAATGAGACAGTATGCTGAATTGTATAGAACCAACAGCTGTGCCACAGTGCGCCAATTCATGCAGGTAGAAATATGCTGCTTAATTACTATGATAATGTAAAAGTCTTTCCCTATTGTTTGTCTGGCTCACAAGGAACCCCACCTTACATGCAAAACAGGTTTGCTATTTAAATGTAAGCTTGTGTTTCTATGCTACCTGATAGTTTTTTCTGGGGCTCCAAGACAGCTGACATCGCTGCCAACAAATAATTTTGCAGTTTGGAGACTAGTTGGTAAGAGTGTGGTGAGCCTCCCTTTTGCTTAATCCAATAGGAGTGCTTTTTGGTTCTGTTTTTTTTCCTTTTGACGTGACTTCCAGAAGACACAGAGTAAAAAAGGTATATTTTTTTTTTGTTTTTCCTTTTTTTTCCCTTTTCCTTTTTTAGTTTTCCTTTTTTTCTTTTTCCTTTTTTTTTTTGTTCTCCTTTTTTCCTTTTTGCTTTTCCTTTTTGGTTTTCCTTTTTTGTTTTCCTTTTTTGTTTTCCTTTTTTGTTTTCCTTTTTTTTGCTTTCCTTTTTTCTTTTTCGTTTTTTCTTTTTTCTCTTTTCTTTTCATAACTGTGCCCATTGCTAGGATCTAAAGAGGTAAATACAACATTTTGTAGATTCAAGTAGGAGTGCAGTTTGTGTATTCCTCCACCAAATATATTTTAAGAAAAATACTGCTGCTTCATGTAATTCCTCTCTCCTGCTAAGAAAACCTTCCCTTTAAGGCACAGGAGCTACTGTCAAGCTGAGCCACAACAGTTTGAAAGCAGACCCTGACTGATTGTTTAGGAAAGCGTGTACTGGGGAGATGGAAAATCCCCTTGTAAATGTGGTATAAAGTTTTTACCACATAAGAAACTTTCTGTTTCTACTGTGGTTAAAAAGTTTAGTTGAATTGGCTGCTGGATTAAAGTAATTCCAGTTTTGTGTTTTTTCAGTTTTCAATTCTGAATGGTTTAGTTTGTTTAAGGCTTATTGTTTGACAATTTTTGCTGATAAAATCTTTCTGATTTTACATTGAGGGTGATTTAGCAGGCTAAATAAATGTGTGTTGCTTGGCTTGTTAAGAAATTCCATAGCCCAGATTTAGTGTAAGGTCTGGTCTAAAGGCATAAGCAGGCTGGAGATGGAGTGCTCTGATGCTGGGCTTTGGCAGAAACAAGCACAGTATACTGCTTAGGAGGGAGGAAAACTTCCACACAGGAGTGCACTGTGTAGCAACTATTCTAGAAGAAAACTGAGTCTTCTATTTCTTAGCCCTATACAACTGGAATGTGACTACTTCTGGGACCCCTCTATGCAATATCTCAATGGAAATGTCTTATTTCCCTTTAAGTGAGACAAGGAGTTTGTTTTGGCATAATGCTTGGTTGACTTTATACATTTGGAAAACACTGTAAATCCAGGTCTGATGTTGAGTAGAGAACAACAGTCCTGGGTTCTTGTGCTTGCCTTGAAAAGTAGAATTTTAGTTGAGTTTTGTATGTGACTTTCTCTGGGTTTTTTGATTGTGTTTTTTCCCCCAGACTCTCCCTGAATGGGTTGGATAGTTCTTTTGGGACCTATCTGAAACCATTCATGAACAAGCTACCTGCTGAACAGAGTGTAGAGCTCTCTGACAGGGGCCAAGGGATCAAGTTCAGCATATTACCTCATTTCTGTTAGTTTGTTTTAAAGATATGCTGTAATTTCAGCTTGCTTCTGATCATGTTCAGAACAGGTTTTTACAGAAGCTGAAGCCAGTGGAAATGTTATGCTTTTTACTCACTTTTCTTGGAGAAGATTAAATAAACCTGCTGTGGCTCATCCTGCTCCAAGTCCATGTGAGCTGCCTTGAACGACAGAAGTAGAAGGAGCAAGTACCGTCTCCTGGGGTCTACCAGCACCTTTTCCTTACTGCCACTTGGGCTCCTTCCATGCATTAAATCCACCATAAATTCACTTGTTGACAACTGTTATTTCTTTTGACTCTTCTGGTGTGCTGGAAACAGTCTCTGCTTTGGAAATCATTACAGCTGTGTAACTTGCAAATGATGAGTAATGGCTTCCTCCAGTTTAACTTCCCCTTCTCTTAGTGTTTTCAGTCCTGCCCAGAGGTGAAGTATTGCATCTCAGTGCAGCAGCTTCCCTCGTGCCTTGGAGAGGAATTGCAGGTAAACATCAGCCTCCTTGAACAGGACACTTTGCAAGGATAAGCCTGGAAAATAAATTTAAGACCAAGTAGTAAATACCAAAACGCAGTAGGGGGTATTGGTTTAATGGCTACGTGATAAATTTCCCTTCTCCTCACTAGCACCTCTGTCATCCAGAAAGAGGTGACCAGCTATGTTCTTTTCTCTTAGGAAAAAAATTGCTACATCCAGTTCTCCTTTCTTACTCTTACAGGTAACTCTTCTCTCCAAGGTTGTTGAGTTAATACAGGTCTGAGCAACTTCTGTCTTCATGTGTACAGCTCTCCAGTCTCTTGCTTGTGTTTCAGGCCTTTGTATTCCCAGAAGATTATCTTTCTTTCCCAATACAGCTCTTAGTATTGCAAAAGATATTGCTGTGATCTTTGTCTTACCCATGTCCTTGGGGTATGCTGGCTGCAACACTGTTTTCTTCCTTGCAGGCCAGCCAGTGCTATTTCAATAGGGTTTAGGAACCCAGTTGCATCGTGGACACGTGCATCCCCTGGCAATGTAGCCTTGGAAGGACTAGCATGTGTGATCTGAATTCCTGCAGTCCTGGAGTATGAGCATTGGAACACTTTTCATATGGCTCTCCAGTCAATGATTTGCCAATTTTACTTCTTTTTTATTCAGGAGGGTCTAGTTAGTGGGCATGCCTTTGAATAGAGGTTGTGGTCAAAAGAAAAAATCAATTCCTTTCAGTTGGCTGGACAAGTAACTAAAGCAGCACTATTTTGCTTTCTTTTGTTATATATATATATATTATGAACTTTAAGCTTATTTAAAGATCCTGTATTTTTGATTCTGTGTGAAACTTCAAACTGTTATGACTCAATCTCTGCATGAGAATCCACAAGGGAGAACGTAGAAGAAGCTGAATACTGACTTTGTGTGTTTGAAAAAGGATGGAAAAGTTTCTCTGCAGATGGATACATAGCATGTGTACCTATGCATACGCCATAATACCTGCACTGTGTGTAGGGAGTGTATGTACAAGTGTATATACACACACACACATGTATCTCTGTTTAGTTTCTGGATAGATGGAAATGTCACTTGATTCTAGTATTTTCCTTGATTATAGTTGCTGTGTCCAGGAACCTCAGGCTTGTTTCTATGGCAGCTATTCCCAGTTTAGCTATTTCCTCAATCCCCACTTGGCAGTAAGTGGAAGATGTTGTGACACTCACAGTGAGCATGTCACAGAGGGGCTGAGAGTGTGGGCAGAGCTGTGTGCAGGTGACAGGCTCAGGTGGGAGGGCATGTGCAGCAGGGTGCAGCATGGCCTCCCATGGCACTGGTCTCTTGGTTTTCAATCAAGGGCTTCATGGGCCAGCCCAGATTTCTCTCTCCCCCGTTTCTTCCTCTCCTTTTTTTTTTTCCTTTCCTTCCCTGTTGCCCTGCTCTGAAGCAGGACTGCAAGATGGGGATGGCATCATGAGCAGGAACACTAGGGAACCTGTGCTGCACTAGACAGGCTGACTAATCTCCCTTTAAATAATCTCCCTTTAAATAGTCTGGAAGCACACTGGTGAGTTTCTGTTTCAGGAGCCATAAATAGCCAGATCCATGCTGGTAAGTAGCAAACAGCACAGTTATTTGTTCTAGGAAGGTCTTGCTATTTCCTTCACGTTATTGCATGGATAGCGGTGATCCGGTCCTGGTAACACTGTATAGTAGCGGTGCTGCTGCCTTTCCTCACACTGCTGTATCTTCTGTGACGGTGAGGAGGGAGCAGCTGCTCCTGGGAGATAGACTTCCCTCTCCAGTGCCTTTGGATCAGAGTGACAGTGGACCTGTGGCTTGCTGTGGACTGTACAGCTGGCTTTAGCTAGAGCAGTGGAGTTCAGACCCTTCTGAGCAGTGCTATGAGTTCACAAATCTCGCTGATATTTGTAGCATCTGGAAGGTGATAGCAAGGAATATTTGAACACTTGCTGCCTATCTGTGGATCTGGATAGAGTGCAATGTATGGTCCTGTGGGCTAGCTAGCCTTGTGCTTCAGACTTGTCTGGATGATAAACTCAGTTTATCTCTGTTTTCCTAACTCAGAAATGAACACTGTAAAAAAAAAAAAATATTGACCAAATCTATGTTAGTTAGGCTGGCTAATATAATCTTCTTAAAGATGGAAGAGTGCAAACTATTCTCCAGGTAGGTACAAGTACTCTGAAGCTGCTTCCATATCTGGTCCTGAATTATCCAGGCAGCCTTCAAGAACATCAGGAGCTCATCTGTGTCCAGTAGCTCCTATACCACTTGCCAAGATTTAGGTAAATAGGAGAATCCTCAACGAAGAGGCCAGCAAGTCTTGCCTCAGCGAGGTAGGAGGCATTTGAATTTCTTACTCATAATGTATTGTAATCTTCTTCCTGCCATCCTACCCACTCAATGCGTCAGAGATCTAAGGCTTGATATTTTAATATTTTTTTTCTTTCTTCCCCACCTTCTCTGCTGAGCAGGGAATATCCAAGCCTTCACTTTCTGGTGCATCATGTGAGAATTTTATGTTTTTCCTTTTATATTTCTCTTTTTCTTTCTTATTTTTTCTCCCATCTGCTGAGACATAATTCCCTCAATCTACTGGCTTTTTTACTGGGGTGAGTTGGCTCACTGGTGCAAGAGGACAGAGGGCCAAGTAGGTCTGAAGAGGGACTTAGCACAGACCAATTACACAGAGGCAGCTTCCTTAAATTGTCCCTCATGTTTGCTTTCCTTCATAACATCGCTTTTAAATCATTGTAAAGAGGACAAGGCTTCTGCCTGGTCAGAAATTCTATCCCAAGTGATGTGACACCATTCAGACTATTCTTTGATCTTAAGAAAGGAGGAGTGTCCTTTTCCTTTCCTTATTCATGCTCAGTGAGGCACTTGCCCATCCTCAAACTGAGGCACACCTGGGGCCAGGGATTGCTTCAGTGTGTCATTTATATGGGATTTTAATCTCATGTTTCACAAAGCAGAAGTTCTGAGCCAAGTTTTGGATACGACATCAACAGAGAAATTAATGGTGTTCAGAGGGAATGTATTACAATGTCTTATTAGAAACAGTGTTCTGAATTATGGAGTAAACAAAACAAAACAAAAAGAACAACCCAAAAAGACCCCATCCTGTGCATTTAATTAAAAAGACAAAACAAAGCACAGCTTTTTCATTAACTGTATTTGGGGTACTTACCTTGTGACACTCCAGTCAGACCAACCAGGCTGTTCCTGAGGTAAGTCTGGCCTGAGTTCCAGCTACTATGCTATGCATAGGTTCTCTTTGGAAAAGCAGAAGGAAAAGACAAAGCTGAAAGTAGCAGAGAATATGTTTCAATGTAAGACAGGTCCCACTGAGCAGAGAGACCAAAAAGCAGTGGAATCTGCCCCATCACACTTTGCTGGGTCAAAAGGCAGTGTGCTTTGTTCTGTTCTCTTTAGCACAATGGCTACGTTCCCTGTCCTGCAGCAAGAAACCTTATTCCAGAACGGTACCTGGAGCTATCGAATTCCAGCCCTGCTCTACCTGCCGCGGTTCAGCATGATCCTGGCCTTTGCTGAGGAACGGGAGGACCTGGTGGATGAACATGCCAAGCTGATAGTCATGCGCAGGGGCATGTACAACCCAGCCACGCAGCACGTTCAGGTACCAGTGCAGGGAGGAAGAGAGGGACACTGCCCCCTCTTCTGCCCACCTGTCCCCACTGAGTTGAATGTGTTTGCCCTCTTGCTGTAGGGACAGGGCAGCTTCTCCTCCCCAGGTACAGGAGACAAATCTGGCTATAAATAATGCACGTCTCATTATAACTGCTGGGATACAACCCTATAGGCAGCTGTTGGGGGGACTAAAATGGAGTAGATATTCTAGGGATGGCTTTGACCCATCATTGCAGAGCTGGGGATGCAGATACAGAGATGGGACAAAAGTCCTGTTGTAGCAGGAAAAATGTGGTGGAGAGGCAGAAATACCTCAAGGAAGAGGAAGAAATGGCCCAACGATGGGGAAGAGTAAATTAGCAATCAGTCACTATTCTTTTTTATTTTAATTCATCATTTTAGGGCTGATTTCTGGTTTAAAAAACAATTGGGAATAGCTAGTCTCCCCATGCCAAAAAGGTGTCTGGTTTGTTGGTGCCAGTGAATTGGCTACCTTATTAACCTACCAGTTATTATTAACAGTTATGCTGCTGGGTGGCTGGGGGTGGTGGAAACTCTATTTATAATAATTTTTTTGCATATGCAAAGGCCTTAGTGTCTTGGGGAAAAAAAAAAGTAATTATATTTTTTTATTCCAAACCTTCGTTGGTTGTCTTAGATTATAGGCTCTTAAGAGCTGGAGTCTGCCTAACAGAAGCAGCCTCTGAGCACACCTGCAGTGTCATACCATTCAGGTAACATCTTGTGTAACTCCCTGTAATTGAGTAAGTGGGGTTCAGTTGGTCATAAACTTAGTAATTTGTGTTCACATGCTACAGTTTCTTAAAATGGAAATATTAAAATTTCAATAAAAGTTAATATTAGTTGGATAGAAAAAGATAAGATATGAACAAAAAGGCTAATCAGCAAATCAGGGCAGAAAAGCTAATTAATATAATCTTACTGGAAACTACTGCTTTGCTTACCAAGCCAATAGCATTATGTAGTCATTGTTTTCTAATTGCAATGCTAGTGTTAGAAACATGATTGTGTTATGTGCTATTCATTAGAGGAAAACAGGGCTTGCTGGGTAGTTATACCAGCTCTGTGACCTATTTTCTGAGTCAGACAGCTCAGGGTCCAAATCTCCACACCAAAGCCATTCAATCGGCCCCAGCAAGGTGCCTCAGTGTAGGCTGGGTTACCCATTCACCTACATTCACCAAAGTGGAGGAACAGGAGCCCGAATGAAAAGGGATTTGTCATCATCCAAGATGCTTGAAAAGGGCTTGGGTTTCTCTCTGACTTCCTAAAAAACATTGACACAGCACAGTGTCTGTACTAGCACACTTTGACCACCTGGCATGTCTGTGTGCCATATATATATATTTTGAGGATTTCTGAAAATTCAGTTGCTGTAGCTTTTTAAAGGGTGTCATCAGCCACCTGCTGCATCGAAATATGGAGCAATCAGTTCCTCAGGGAGTAGTAATTGAAAAGGACATAACCCACATGCTTGGTGAAGTGTACATGCTTTGTGTCATCTAAATAATTTTCACTTGCCTTTGGCGATGCCAGATTATTGTCTTCCCATTTCTTGCTCTATCCATTATCCTGTTTCTGTTCCTCCCATGCTCTTCTGTGGCTTTTATCCAGATACCCTTGCACTGTAATGTGGGTCTTTTTGTAACTGTGTTCCATTCTTGTCTCCCTTCCTACGGGCCCTGGCAGTGGAAAAGGATGGAGACCCTTGTCAGTGCACGGCTGGAAGGCCACCGATCTATGAACCCCTGCCCAGTATATGATGAGGTCTTGGGGAAACTCATCTTGTTCTTCATAGCCGTCCCAGGAAAGACATCTGAGCAGCATCAGCTGAAGACAAAGATCAACGTGGTACGTCTCTGCTATGTCACGAGCATGGACCAAGGACGCACCTGGAGCACTGCCCATGATGTCACCGACAGGACCATTAGGAATGAGTACAAGAACTGGGCCACGTTTGCGGTGGGGCCAGGTCATGGGTTACAATTGCTCAACAAGGCCCGGAGCCTTGTGATTCCTGCCTATGCCTATCGTATCTTGGACCCCAAGCAACGCCCCACCCCTCATGCCTTCTGCTTCATCAGCTCTGACCATGGGACAACATGGGAGAAGGGGAACTTCGTGGGGGAGGAGAGTGCAGTGGAGTGCCAGGTAGCAGAGGTGCACACCTGTGGCAGAAAGGTCCTTTACTGCAATGCAAGGAGCGGCAGGGGAGCCAGGATCCAGGCTGTCAGCTACAACCACGGGCTGGACTTCGAGGGAGGCCAGCGGGTTGAAAGGCTAACAGAACCTCCCTCTGGATGCCATGGAAGTATTATTGCCTTTCCACCTCCTCCAAATGCCAGATGTCAAGATAGTTGGTTACTCTACGCTCATCCTACAGACCCAAAGGATCGAAAAGATTTAGGAATTTACCTCAACAAAAGTCCTTTAAATCTAGCACACTGGACAAAGCCCACCATACTCTTCAAGGGCCTGTGTGCTTATTCGGATCTGCAGTACATGGGCATTGGGCCCGATGGCTCACCTTTGTTTTCCTGCCTCTTTGAATATGGGACCCAGAGACAATGTGAAGAGATGATTTTTGTCATGTTCACCTTGAAGCAAGCCTTTCCCTCAGAACACTGAATCTCAAGCCTTTCCATCAGCATCCCTCTGAAAACCATCTTTGCTGATACTTTTTACTGTCATTTCTCATCCCTCATAAAAGGTCTTTTTTCACTCCTGCTGCACAGAGGAGTAAAAAGTTTGGTGTTGGCTTATTGTGTCTATAGATTATCAAGTCCATTAAACACACCACAACTTAACGTGTTTGGTTTTGTTTTCTGTTGCCTGTTCTCCCTTTTTGCCTTTTTCTTTGGCTGCCTTTTTACACATCACGTGCCCAAAAGAAGTGTGACCTTTGTCAGACCTTGAGGTCTCTGATAGACTTCATCACGGACATGTGTGCTGACAGCACAGGGACTGCAAGGGAACAAATGGCGGCAGGGTTATGCCGAGTGGTATTTAGTAAGTTGTGGAGAAACTTCTAGAGAGGGCACTGGGCTTACTGTCCTATATCTTCTGTCATCTTCTTCATTAAACTGCTTTGGCTCTGGTAAGGGTGCATTGCTTCTTGTGTAGGAACAAGCAGTGTAGGAGTATGGGCACCTGTAATTATCAGGGCTTTCTGTCTCCTTATTTCAGCAGGGCCATTTGATGCCTTGCTCTTGGGATATTCCTTGACAACTTCAGTGCATTTGGGGCTGCCTTCCTGAGTTCCCAGGCACCCCAGGGGCCTCTTTCTAACTTAACCTTCTCCTTACTTCCCGTGCTGTGTTTCCTTGCTTACTCACCCTTTTGCTTACACTGCATTGAGAAGGTGCAGTTTCTCATGTGTAAGAAAATCACAGCCTTGTGTGCTCTGGCTCCTCCCTCTCCCTGGGCAGTGACAGTAGGAGTCATTGAGAGCGCCAGGACCCTTCCATGTTGGGGGACAGAGCAAGTGGCAAAAATGGCATTTTGCCTATATGGGAACTGCAGGATCAGGACAGGTCTGCAGAGGGAGCTCCCAATTTAGAGTCAGGAGGGGAAGTGCTTGCTGGTTTTTCTAACGCAAGTGCCAAGCTATGATCCACATAGCAACTATTCTTATTGTTGACAACTCTGTGTCTTGTTATTACAGAGTATTATTGGCATATGAGGCACTATGTCAAACAAATAACATTGCCCCACTTTCAGCAAAAAAGCACCAGTGTCAGAGGAAGGAGAACTGACCATGGCCTGAGTAGCATAAAACACTCAAGCTGGAAGGCTTTCCAATGTAGGCAGTTTTTCAGCAGATTTCTGAAGGAAACAGCTCTAGTTTTGGTGAGAGAGACCCTTTTCTGCTACTACACAGTGTGTTTTGAAAGGAGGCATTCTACAATGACTAGACAAGGGACTGACCAGAAACAAATGGCTACAAGGCGAGACACATCAGAGCAGATGGAACTAGGAAAGTGTTACCCATGTCTCTGGACAAATTCTGCATATGAACCAGTCTGTGCTTGTTTCCTGTGTGTTGTAGCCTGTGTGTGTGCACACGTTCAATGACTGCAAGGAAAATATGTTTGTTTGCCCTTTTGGTGAAGAAAAACACCTGCTTTTCAGAGGTCTCTCAGAACACATCCCCTTTAGAGAACTCTAGCAAGTCCCATAGGATCCTTTACAGTGTTACTGCTCAGGTCTGTGAGTCTGCTTGCACAGTGCTCCTACCCTTGCCTTTTACTACTGACAGCTTCCATGGGTGGTGGGAAAAGAGGCCCTGACTTTCCTCACTATGGAGATTTGTTTCGGGGCACCTGCATGCTGCAAATATCAAGGGAGTAAAGGGATCTCGTGACCTTCACAGATACACCTGTAACTTGTCAAGCCTTTCCCAAGCAGCAGGTCAGTAACACCCTGGGCTGGAATAGCAGAGAGGCTCAGGTAGCCAGTACTTTTTGGGTATTGCTCATATGCTCTTTAGATGTAGGCCAGAGTCTAAATCACCTTTGTTGCCAACAGCCTATTACTGATGCCTCATTAGGGAGTAGTATATTTAGACTTCAGCAAAGCTAACTGCTGTACTACAGACTTAATCTCCTCATCAGGTACTATGGAATACTCTAGTTTCGTGACATAGAAATGCATACTTAAGATTTTATCTGGCCAAGCCTGGCAGTTCCCATGCTGATGCAATGCACAGGCTGAATATAAGGGGCGGGAGGGGCGAGGTTGGGTGACCACTGTACATCTTGAATGATGCCACAGACAGTATTTATTTACTGGTTCTGGAGAGGCTGGTGTGTGGACACTCATCTGCTACAGTACTACCTGGACATCTATAGCAAAACCAGTTTAGATAAAGTGTCTATTGTAGTGTCTTGGAGATAAGATATTATTCCAAGCTAACAAGCCATTAGAGATCACAGAGCTGTTTATATTAGTGATTGGGATTCACCTTTTGAGCAACTGGAGCTGTACTGTGCTTTCTTTAAGGACCAAGAAATACTCACAGAATCCAGCCTGCACATTCACTTGCCATAATCGTCATTTGTACTTGGAACCCTTCCCCTTGTTTTTGTCTCCAAATCAAGGAGTAGTGTGTGCCTGGACATGGGATTTGAAGGAAATAGTAAAATAGCAGCAGCTTCCTAAAAATCTATGTTGGTGGTGGATAGGAGCTAAGTATGCAGCTAATTAGTCTCAGATGTCCAATGAGGGCTTGTACCTGTTACCTGGTGTTAGTTTGCAGAAGATCAGAAGCTCTCCAAACAATTTAATTCTATCAAAACTCATGTTGTGAGCAGCTGTGTCCACTCTGCATCCAGGTACATGTCTGTTGCATGGAGAGCACTGTGAGGTCAAGCAGTGGTTGACATTTAGAGTTGTTCTGCTTCCTGCTGTAGCAGTGCTCCAGAGAAGCTACTGGAGGTACCAGAAATCCCAAGGACTTGGTGCAGGTGAAGTTAGCAGTGCACTGTGGCTAGGCAGGGCTGTCAGAGCAACTGCATGGTGCCTTTGCCATGTGCAGATTCTCATTTTGGTTGGGAGCATAGAGTTTGTAACCACTCTGTAGCTTACAGCTACTGTCCACTGGCAGAACCACTTCGTGGTATTCAGTGTCTGACTCCATTTAGGCACCCAAATCCATAGGAGTTTGTCTGCTAAAGGCCTGTGTGGATGTTGGTGGAGCTGAAGGCCAGGTTCAGCTGAGCTAATTTTGGTGTGCAGACAGCGCTTGCTCAGCATGGACAGGAAGCCCTGCACGATGCAGTTCTGCTCATCTAGCAGGGCCCTGTTCTGGCCGCACAGCTTCGGGCTGCTGCTGCCCACTTTCATCTCAGTGCAGTGGTTAAGCTGGACACTGCAGATCAAGCCTCTGCATAACTGAAAGCCACAAGAAGGCTTACAGGGATGGATGCTGGGTTGTGCTAGTGCACTCTCCCTCTCCCCCTCCCTGCCTACACATTCTAGCCTCCCCCGCTGCAGTGACAGTCTGTTCTCTCCTGCCTTACTGTCCATGCAGTGTACACAGTAGCACTTGATGCATGGTCAGGTACTGCAGTTCCAGCACTTCTCCTGGCTCTGGGAACCAAGGGTTGCATAGGGCTAGCAGGGTTTGCACCTTTGCCTCTGGACTTTGAGTCCCAGCTCAGCTGCTGCTTTCTGATACAGCTCGAATGTGGATGTGCAGGGGGCAGAGTGGTTGGAGGTACAGCATAGACAACCAAAATTGCCATACAGGCAGTGCCCCTGTAGGAATGTCCTGGCATTGCTGCAAATATGTCTTGGAGATACAGCACTAAGCATGCCACACAGCATAGCTGAGAAACAGATGTACAGACAAAGAAAAGGGAAGTGAAAGCTTCAGTTCTCCCCTCTCTGACGCAGGTTGCAAGACACGGCTTTGCTCTATCCCACCTTTGGGGATTTAGAGTAGGAAAGATCTTTGAATCCATCTCACAGGAGCTGACAGGGAACTTTGGTCAAAAATCCCCAGCACAAATCAGCCTTTCAGTCTGCTTCTATGCATGGAGTCATGCAGTAGTAATTTTTTTTTTTTTTCAATTCTTTGAAGTCCCCTCCTCACACCTAGTTAGATATGAGGACTAGTCACGGCAGGAATGGGGCAGCCAGTGCTATGTATCCTAATGCACAGTGTGTTTCTGATCAGAGGTTTATTTATTCCCCATGGAGACCTGTGGTGGGTAGGACAGACAGACAGGAAAAAGATGAAAACTCAGAGGATCTGGCAGGAGATCATAAACTGGACAGCAGGCCACTAAAGCCTGGGGGACTGAATCTATGAGGAAGCAAAAGTGATCACCAGCTGGGACTTTTGGACACAAAGCAGGAGGGAAAGGCAGGGAACATGGGCTTGCTAGTTACTTCAGTGGCAGCGTGAAGAGGGAGAATGGGGGCTGCAGGGATATATCACACTCCCTCTCTGGACTGTTTGAGTTGAGGAAGTTGTCCGTGGCTGAGTTTCCTTTCCCTCTCTGTGCTATTGAAACAGGAAGCTGGTGAGCTGAAGCTGGCTGATCGTTACACACAGACACACAGGCGGCTCTGGCAGCTCCTGTGTTGGCATTCAGGCTTCCTCCAGCTCCAGAGATGGATCAGTGCTGGTACCACGGCAACATCACTCGCTCCAGAGCTGAAGACCTGCTCTCCAAAGTAGGCAAGGACGGCAGCTTCCTTGTGCGGGCCAGTGAGTCAATTGCTTCGGCATATGCACTCTGCGTGCTGTAAGTACAGCGTTCACCGCGCCCTCAGCCCACACTGCTGTCCCTGCTGGGCAGGGGTCACCCCTGCCTCCTCCCCAACACAGACGCAAACAGGTGCTGTACTCACTGGGAACGTGCAGCCCTCATCAGAACACAGCTGGTTTCACCAGACTGGGCCATGGGGTGGGGAAGGGTTAGGAGCTAGGCTGAATAAACCCATAGTTATGTACTGCTCATGCTGCCCTTGCCCTTGACTCAAAAGGAGAGAATGGTCAAAGGCACTGCTGCTGTGCTCTTGAACTTCTGGAGTCTTTTAACAGCTTGGGTCAAGTATTTATCCTTAGTGACCCAAGTCCTGAGCCTGTGACCTCCCAGGCACTTTTCTTGCTCTAGTTCAGTGTATGTTTGAGCTCCCTGCTTGTACTGTGTTGCATTCAGCAAAAGGCTTGAAACAGTTCCTGGAGCTGTGCATAGTATACCCAGCACAGCAGTGATTCCACCTGCATCATTAATGTGGCCCATGGGGTAAACGTTTCATGTGGAAAATAGAGAGAGAAGTCCTGGTAGTCCTGATCCCCCCATTCTGGGTTAGGTCAGGGACCAGAAAGCAAGGCCTCCTGCCCTGGGTTTGTGAAGGGCAGGTTTTTTTCCTGAAAGCAGGAGAGCAGGGGTGAGAGGAGACTGAAGTCAATAGGTAAAATCTGAAACATTTGACTTTGTCTTACAGAGAGATCAGACAGTTGCTCCTTGCTTAGGAGAGATCAAGAGAGCCCTTGTGGGACCCTATCAGATCCTCTTTGCCATTTTACAGCAGATCAATGAAACTCGTTTCATCTTTACCCCACATTACATTACAAGCAGGTTTCTCATTTTCTGTCTGAAAGTATATTTCTTATAGTGGTGAAGGTGGTTTATAACTCTGGGCTAACTGCTTGTCTCTGAGGTCAGATTCTGATGACAGCACTGTCTGCTGCCGAGCAGCATGGGGCTGGGCTAACTGCCCTGTGGGCGTAGGTGTTGGACT
The DNA here is from genome assembly GCA_013399915.1 of Illadopsis cleaveri. NCBI lineage: Eukaryota > Metazoa > Chordata > Aves > Passeriformes > Timaliidae > Illadopsis > Illadopsis cleaveri. Next base: position 277,048 of record VXBB01004261.1, on the reverse strand, counting down.
GCCAGGGAGTGGTGGCTGGGGAGTAGGGGTCTTCACAAGGTGCAGAGAGCCTTGGTGCTTGCCTGTTAAGGTGCTTGTAACAACACAGGGAAGAGTTTTGTCTTTCTGGAGGGAGCAGAGAAAGAAGGGCAGCTGTCGATGAATAGCCAGTACTAGCAGGAGGGAGGAGAGACAATTCTGTAACAGGGGTTGAGGGCCCAAGTGATCAGTCAGGGAACAATTTACTAGAACAGACTGTTGCTTTCATGGAGTGATTTTAGTATTACACCATTGATTTGACTTGTAACCAGTATATACACAAAATATTTTCACCGAGTGGTGGTGGGGATTATGGAAAGGGAAGGTGCTGCAAAAATGCCTACTAGCATGCATTTGCATAAGTTTTTCCATTGTAAATGTTTATGCAGTCAGCTTTGAAACCCTTTTGTGACTTGAGAGACATGGGATCAGGAAATAGAAACAATATAATGACCATGATTTTCTGCACTCGGAGCCAAAGGTTATATTCTTAAATCCATTCTGAGGTAGCCAATATGAACAGCTTGATTAAAGAATTGGGGAGCACCCAGCCTTGCCAGCCAAGAGCAGCTGGATCAGAGGTGCGAAGGGCTGGCATTACAGTCTGGGAACCATCACACAGACTGCTGTCAAACAATCTGACAATCTTTCAGCTTATGCGGGTTTGCAGTTAGTTTGTGGAGAGGTGGTGAATAAATCTTTCCCTCTGAATATTGTCTCCAAAAAATGGGCACCTTTGCTGAAGCTGAAAACTTCCTGAGAGATATATCAGTTTCAGCTGTGCTATTGACGGGGAGGTGTTTGAAGTTTGAGCTCTTCAGTTACTTCTGTTTAAAAAATAGTGAGGCTGGAGACAAAGAATGGGAGAGTGGGAAATTGAAAGGCTGACTGCAAATTGTTTCCACAAAAGAGAATTTTGTTGAAAAGGAGCAGGTGTCAACTGTGTATACATATGGAAAACAAAAAACCATGAAATTTGCTGTGAAAAAGAAATGTCATATTCTACAAAGCTGTAGTATTTATTGTGCAGATCAATAAAGATCCAGCAAAAGCATTTATTATTATAATATCATAGAATGAAATAATGATTTCTTCAAAGAGCTGCTTTAGAAAAACAGGGTTTGTATAAATATAGACAAGTAGGGGAGGTATATTTGGAGAGCCTTTTAAGAGTGCCTTGCCTCCTTTTCTGAAATTTAGAGCAACAGCATTTAGAGAGTGAAAGGCTGGGGAATGCTCCTCCCCTGCGGCTTTCCCCTGTTCTGGTCACACTGCCCCATAAAAGGCAAGAAGCAAAGCCCTTTTCCTCCTCCTTTCTCTGTGCCTAAATCATTTGACCTGTCAGTTTATTGACAAGAAATGGGCTCTTTTACTCACCTGGAGGTGAATGCCTGAATCATGAAATCCAAAAGAGCCTCTTTACTGTTCCCTGCACATTAACTGGTACCATTCCTCCAGGGGATCTTCTGCTGGCAGTTCATTCATGAATGGCTGCAGGACTAACAACACTTTTGGAGGTGACACTCAAGGACCAGCTGCAGCTTTGGGTCCCCTTTAAGAAGACCCTGCCTGTGAGATGCCCTTTCCAATGCTGTGTTTCTCTCATGGCATACTTAGCACCAAGCCTAGCACAGTAGCCCTGTTTAATGCTCCAGACACTCCCAATATGCACATCATCACCTGTGTATAAAAACATATAAGCAGGAGAGGAAGGAAAAAATGCCTGCCTTGTCACACTGTTACCTCCTCTGGTTGGCTGAGAGGACAGGAAGATGACAAGTACTTGGAGACTTGTTTAAACTGAGGCTGATGTTTTATTTACCCTCCACATGGACAGCCTGAACAATGGTTGAGCAATTCTGAACTCAACCCAGCTTTTAGGGAGGGCCTAGAATGTGGTGGTAACTGGGACACGACTTGACAGTCAGGATGCCGAGGAGAGGAAGCCTAAGGGTTAAAATGGAGTAAGAGTCCCAGTCTTCTCCATCCGCACACACTAAATTAGGGGACTGGCAAGGAGGATTCCTGCTCTTGATCCTAGGAGTGCTCCTCCCTTCTCCTGACTCACCCAACCACCCTTCTTTCATTGTTCTTATACTGATCTTACTCGTCCTCAGCTTAAACCTCTTTACAAGCATTATGACAGCAGGCTTGTACAGTCTGTGTGATGGGGCACTTTCTGTGAAGGCTGAATGAGGGTCCTCTTGTGAGCAAGAGCCATTGGGCTGCTTCATTTATCAGTTTCATAATCGTCACACACACAAATTGTCTCTGCTGCATAAGTAATTCTGCTTAGCCCTATTTGTATATCAGCAGGAGTAAATGGTATGAGTGCTGCATTGACACATAAAAACAAACCCCATACCCTTCCTTGGGGCAAATCCTCACCTGGCACTGATTGCCCTGGCATTGGTCAAATTAGCAGTGCTGTAGCTGCTCTGCAGTTGGGGATCATGTCTGTGGCTTCCAACTCTGTACCAGATGTGTGAATAAGTAGACACCTGTGAAATGAGCTCTTGAAACAACTTGAATTGTTCTGCATCCTTTGCATTAATGCTATCAAAAGACACACATTAATGTGAATACATGACCCAATCCTCCAGACATCCTGAAAAAACTCAGCTATGATCTACAAGGAATTTATTTTCATTTCCAATGTCTCTTTGTGACTCCTCATATAAGGCTGCCTGAAATCCTGGCAGTCTCCTCTCTCCTGTGTGGAATGATTCTGAAAGGCATATGATGAATAGACTCACATCACAACTCTAAGATAGTAGGATGTTTATTGATTTGCCTGATCTCCCTAGCTGGGGGACTGACCTCGGCCCACGTTTTGTGACAATTCCACAGGTACTGCAGTGTTTCTCTTACAACCAAGGAAGACCTGAGTGTAGATTCTGTTCTTTCTTTTGAGAAGGAAGGAGTTGAACCAGCACCTTTTGCTGGCTCAAAGTGATATTGTATCTTTTAAGTGCTTTGCAGATGACGTAAAAGATTTGATCAATCTATTGTTGTGAGAAAGATAAAAATATATTTTCTAGTCAATACTTCTTGGGTGAACTGCACAAAACTCAGCAGCTGCTGCGGAAGACCAAGTTTACAGCGCTGTTCAGGCTTCCCTTGGGCTCCTGTGCATTGATGTGACCCTCCACAAGGCTCCTCCATCTCTCCTTAAATAAGAATCTAATTGAATTTAGCTGGGACAAAATATTTGTTGTAGGTGCTCTACATATGCACATGTACAGTGTGCATCCACACCAGGATGGTGAGATGGGTTATTATTTAGGCTGTGGTTTCGGATTTGTGGATAAAAATGTGCCTGGCAATCAGCTGTTGTACTGTGATTTAGCTGAAATATGTTATTTGCTCTTTCCAATACAAGTCAATGCAAGTCAGTTTACTCATTTATTGCTGATTTTGGCTCTTTGCCTTTTGGATTTCTGCTTTTTCATTTCTTCCTGAGACGCCTGCTCTACTGACAGCAAGAGCCACTTGGTGTTTTCTCTCTTTCCGGCCAGAAGGAGAGTGGAATAATTCCCTCTGAGCTAATGCTGATATCACTTTCTGCAGTGACATCTGCAAGCTGATGTTCCTGTTTCAGTGATCAGGAAAACTTCAGGTTTGTTAGTCCACAGACTCCAGGGAAAGAAAATGAGAAAGAGAAATGGTTTAAAACCCTTGTGCATGAAGCAATCTATGTGTCTCAGGATTTTCCAATGTCTTTTCTCATGGGGAGGGATGCCATAGTGAGATTCCCTCCTGGACATGGTCTAACCAGATCACCTGTGGTCTGTTCCAGGTACCGAAATTGCGTTTATACTTACCGAATTCTGCCTGATAAGGAAAATAAGCTAATTGTCCAGGTAAGCCATCTCTCTACTATTTGGTCCCATAAAATGTACTTGAAAACTGCTGGTTTTCAAAGTAATTCTAACACCAACAGAAAAATAAATATATAAGGAATTAAAATCATGTCAAGCCAGCACAGTGCTGGTCTCCAGTCCACTGCTGTGGAGATTTGAGTCTCTGGTCCTGTCCATAGCTGTGTCTATCAGCACACTCTTTAACACACATACCTTCAATTTGGTGGCACAGCCATGTTTTATGTAACTGAGAAGCTCAGCATGTGGAATAACTTTTCCTCTAAAGCCAGCTTCTTATCAATACATCATGGATCTTTTCAATTCAAAATTGCAGCACGATTGCTGTACTGTGCAGTATCCAGACAATGTAAACTGAGTTCTGGTCTCAGGATCCAGAAAGTACCAAGATTGAGGGCAAGAGTTTCAGATGTTCTGTTTATTCCTATTTTGATTTAGAAGCCTAAATGAGCCACTTCCCCTTGCGGTGCCACTTCTCAGCCCCTATTTTTTTTTTTTTAATATAAATCATGAAACTTGGAGTGAGGAGGGAGGCATGGTCTCCTACAGCCCCAAGAACTGGGCATGGGTTTACTGGGCAACAGTGGGGGCTGCAGCTGACCCATGCTCTTAGCACAGTCAGTGCTGCATGGGCATTCCCTGCTAAACAGAATGGAAATGCCCATGCTACCCAATCTGCCTTGCTAGTCAGAGTGGTTCTACAATAATTCCTTCCCATTTCAGATGACAACTAGCTTCCCACACTAGAAATCAGATTTTTACCAAGTTCATGAGCAGCATGTATGTCTGTCATGCACCTGCCCCATGTTAATTGTGTATTTCCTCTACGTGCTTTGGAGTTATCAGGGTTTCTTGGAGATCTCCACTAAGAGGTAGCATATCTGAAACTAGAGTCATGAGTTAGTGAGAACAGCTGAGTGCTGGCAGCTTGCTTTCAGCTGTGGGCTTTTGGTAAGAATGGTGGATTGTGTGTCCTGGGTGCACACATCCAGCTTGGCTCCTTCAAGACCCACTTTTGGGTAGCTCAGGCTGTTCTCAGGAGCCCCACTCAGAAGCAGCTCTGCACAGACACAGCTGTATTGCCTCCAAGGGTAATTCCAGGCTCTTGGCACTGTGCTCCAGAGGCCTGTGTGCCCAGGGCCAGGCACCCCATGGCCCTGTTGGCCTTGACAGCTGGATTCCCCAGAGCCATTGAGATTCCTCTGCCTCACTTGCACTTCTGTTTCTGAGGAGGAACTGGCAGCAGGAGCCTATGCTGGACTTGATCTGTGTCTGCAGTGTTACTATGGCATGTCACCAGAGTTCGTCCCTCTTTATGAAGCACTGGGTGACATTGTGCAGAGGAACTTGTACAGGCTCAGCTGGATGCAAGCCTGAGACCAGCACCCAGCTGGAATCAATAACTTGCCATTCCCACCTGGCTCCACACACTGTGCTGTAGGCTCTTTGTAGTGATACTTGATATCCCCCATCTTCTGATATATCCCAGCCATTCTGTCCTAAAGAGTGTGTTTTTGGTGCATTGTGCTGGTGTGATGTGGTGGTGGTAAGAGCCCAGAAGGTGATATGGTGTTTATTTTTGACAGTACCCAGAGCAGCTGCAGAGATCAGGGTCTCACTGTGCCAGACAGCTCACAGATGGAGCCTCACAGGCAGGGAGAGTGTTGGGGGACGCCTGAGGCCCAGGCAATGGGCACAACTATCTATGTCTCACACCAACTCTGTGGCACTTTGCTCTTTGCACTGGCAGCAGTATGATGAAAGGAACTTGTGGAACCCTAATTCTGAATAACTTTGGGGTACGAGTTTGACAGCTCCTTTGTCTTTTGGAAAACAAGCACAGAAATGATCCTATGTTGGGTTTTCCCCTGTGGGAGAGGAAGAGAGGCAGGCCAGAGGGTATCTGCAAAGGCAGGCACACAGCCTCACACTTTGTCCCTCTGTGTCCTCCTTTGTCCCTGAGCTGCCCTGCTGGCAGATCAGGTGAGAAACGCCAGACATGCAGCCTGGCCTGCAGCCTGTTCTAGCAGCACACAGATGCCATGAGTGACAGGAGAGCAGAAACCTGAGCAGAGAGCAATGTACCTGTGTGCAGCCACTCTCTGGAGAGCACTGGGGCACAGGCTGCTCACAGCACCTGCCAGTGAAGGTCTGTGCATGGAGTTCTGTGCATTATCCAGGAAGATGCCAAGTCCCACTTCCCAATTTGTATGGATCCATGGATGTTTCTGCTGTGACCAAGGGCCTGTTCTCATGTGCAGGTCTTGTCTGCAGAGTTGTACATGTACAGTGCTCAGAGCACTGCAGCCATAAGAAATCTGTAGCAATGGGCAGCTCTCATGCTGGATCAAGGTTTATGAACAAAAAATTCGTAAGGTTCTCTTGGGTCCATGTTGTGATTATGAGGGATTTCTCTTGTTCCTGTGTCACGGAATGCAGAGGGACTGTGGTGGAGTACCTTTGTAAGCTGGGTTGCCAGGAGCTGTAGGTTGAATGTCAGGAGTAGGCTAAATAAAGTGTGTTGTTAACTCATGTTCTGAAGACATGACACCTCCTGCTTTGTGCTGCTTTATTCCAGTTCTTGGTACAATGTTCCAGCTGGGCCAGGCTTTTTTTTGGTCACTTATCTATCTACTGATTTTTGGATAAAGCACAAACTACTTCAATGTGTCTTAAAAGATCAGATTTTTGAAAAGATTACTTCTTTGCAAGGATGTAAAAGCTGTTGAATAGGATGGAATGTGGGCATTTTAAAAAATCCGATTAAAAAAAGGAAAGGGTCTATTAATCCTATGGAACTAGATCAGGTGTTAAATTAATACAGCAATCAGTAGCTGCTTCTCATTTCTGGGTTTATAAAAATTATATAGGAAAGATTCAATACTCAATCTTGAGATTAGCCTGTATTTGTTACAAATATGAGCCCTGATTATCAATGTGACTTTTTTTTTTACCTGCACAGTGCTTCTTCCTAATAAAAGGTCTGTCTTCCTGCCCAGATCTGGGCTGTTGTCTTCAGGATTTTTTCTTGATGACAGCAGGTTTAGAAGATCTGTCATATCACAGCTACATACACAGCACATGACAGCTCTCCCTCTGCCACTCTGGGGAGGTTTTTCACCCTTAAAACTGCAAGTTGCGTTACTTTTTTGTTAAGTCTTGGAGAGTACGTTTCATTTTTCTTGGGTCTAGTCCCACCCTAGTGGAACGATAGTGTCATTTTTTTTGCATGGTTAAATAAACTGTTCAAGGACAGGTGCCAGAAAGGGAAGTACATATTTTTGCATGCAAAGGTACACTTTTGCATTCAGGCTGAAGAAAAAAATATTGGCATATGTCTTTCCAGCATTTTGTGTCATGGTTTGTGATCTGCCATTGGCATTCTTCATCTGCAGCACCTCTACAGCAGTTAGCATGATCAGGAGTCTCTCTTGCCTGCCATATCTGGAATTCATCTGGTGTCCTCCCAAAGCATACTGAGCTGTAGAGGTCACTGTCACAGGCTGTTTTCTTTAAACACAAATATAATTTTTGCCTTCCTTTTCTGATGAATTTTCTCCTTTCATTACTTGAGACTCCAGAATATATTAAAACATGGCTTGGATGAATCAAACTTGCATCCTGCTGATGAAAATGTTTAAGGAAGGAGGGTAGGGGTAATGAAAACCTCTTGAAACACAGGATCTGTAACAGCAAGTAGAGATCTTCAGGCTGAGTCATCAAGATAGTCATCAAGATATCCCTGCTAGTTTGCAAACTCTTGCTGTAATAAGGGAGAACAGGAAGAGAGCAAAAGACACAGTTGCACAGAGATCCAGGAGCAGGGGCAGGAGGCTGGAAATACTTGCCCCTGAGTGAGCTCAGCTGTTGCCTGCCTGTGGGCCGGTCACAGCTGGGGTACTTCACTTTCTTGTGTGAAAACAAATATGATTTTCCCTTGCTCATATGGGGGGACATAATTAATGTGTAGTTATTGAATGTTTGGAGATTAGCTAAATGTAATCATGTTTGTGCAAAGAGGGGTAAAGCAGAAAAGGAATCCTTGGGCATCACAGGATCAAACTAAACACCAGAGACAAATAAAAGACACTAAAATTGCTTTTCTCAACTAGGCATCTATGGTCAGTTCTTGCCATTCAGATTCACAAAAGATGTAACTTTCCTGTGCTGTCACTGAAAGCATCTCATTTATGCAACTGGCTGAGGTGTCAATATGACCCTCATCAGTGCCCACTCTGCATTCCTTATGACCTTAGCATCCCCTCAGCAAATGGGGAACTTGGCCCAGTTGAGGATTGGGTTACTGAAAATAATTTTAAACATCCATCCCTGGCTGCCCTTACCAGGATCAGAGGATGTGTGTGATACATCACTATTCATGCCCCCTCATTTTGGACATGCAGTCAAAGCTGTCACGTAGTCAAAGCTGAGTTGTATCTGTAGTCAGCAGGAAAGAAATCAGTTTCTTATCTGGGTGGGCTAAACTGTCCCTGGCAGGTCCTGTCTCTGCTGCCTAAAGATAACCCCCTTAAACTGCCAACCTTGGCAGGCTGCAGTCAGGTGAGGATATTCCTAGTACAACTGACTCTAGTTCTGTGTGAGAAGGTGCTGAGGTCAAGAGCTACTGTTGAGAACCACTACCCTTGCCAAATGCTTTACCCTCTATTGCCTTCATATACTTCACCTTCAAATGGACACTGCCAAGAATATAACCTGCCTCATGAGTGAGGATGCTTGAAAGAGGTGCTGAGAAATAACAAGACACTGGTCTTGGCTGGTCAGTGAATATGGATTGGAACAGGGTAGGGCAGATTTTGATATCCTTCAATTTCTAGTGCATCTCAAACAGGACTTCACAGCTCATGTTGTCTGCTGGTACAGTGAAATCAATCATTTCTCAGGGGCCGGTAGATTGCATCTTGTGTTCTGCTTGTAGTCTGGCAGATAACACTTCATAGGTCATTTGCAGGATCAAGCACTGGCCTTGTGCCACTGTGTGTGAAGGCTGGGCGAGATATCCTGATGGACAGATGGCAACACTGCACAAACAGGGCTGGCACCAAAGATATCCTTTGTAAAAGCTGCTGAGAGAGTGAACCTAGTAATTACAGAGGCAGCTTTGGCTTGTGGATAAATGTGGAGTCTCCCAAAGAAACTGGGGCACCTGCAAAGCAGCCTTTTGGTAGCACGTGCAACCTTACCTTGAGTCCTGTGGGCAGTTTCAGGTACCACAATATAAANGTTCTATAATATGTATATATTATATAAATATATTTTTATTGTAATATATAATGTGCTGTATCCTGTGTTGTGTGGCAGTCTGGCCTCAGCTTGAGGAAGGTGCAGCCTCATCATGCTTTCCTGTGGGCATGACTTGGCATCTCGAAGCATTTCTGTACTTCCAAAGAGAAAGCCCCTGAGCTAACAGACTGCAGCCAGCTATACCCTTCTCCCTCTTCCATGGCTACATCTTTTCTCTCTCTTAAGTATCANAAAGAAACTGGGGCACCTGCAAAGCAGCCTTTTGGTAGCACGTGCAACCTTACCTTGAGTCCTGTGGGCAGTTTCAGGTACCACAATATAAAAAAGACATGAAACTATTGGAGAGTGCCCAGAGGAGGCCATGAAGATGATGAAGGGTCTGGAGGGGCTGTATGAGGTGTGGCTGAGAGCATTTGGTCTGTTCAGCTTGAGCAGAGGAGACTGCATGGAGACTCATCACAGTTACAACTTCCTTGTGAGGGGAAGAGCAGGGGCAGGTACTGATCTCTTCNTCATCATGCTTTCCTGTGGGCATGACTTGGCATCTCGAAGCATTTCTGTACTTCCAAAGAGAAAGCCCCTGAGCTAACAGACTGCAGCCAGCTATACCCTTCTCCCTCTTCCATGGCTACATCTTTTCTCTCTCTTAAGTATCATCATTATCATCTCTTAGGCAACAAATGGGAGAAAATTCCCTGAAAGAAAGGAATAAAACCGGAAAAATCCTAACCTGACATATCACCTTTTTTTATATTGATAGGGGGAAAGGGTGTTGAACCAAGGCTATGCCTTGCATAGCACATGCTTGAAGCCTCTTCTTTTTTTTTAATAACTTTTTGCTTTGAGCAAAAGTGTGAGCAACTCTAGAGTTTTGTGGATTACCTTGTTGTGAGAAGGGATCACGAAAAGCAGCCTTCTTCTCATGCTGTACAAGAGACTGTATTACAGTAAGGAAACCATTAGTGTTTTTAGTTACAGCTTGTCTCTTTCTTTCCTCTTCCTCTCCCTGGGCTGTTCTAGCTGCCCAGCTCTTTGACAGAAGGCAGAAGTGTGTGTGCATCTTCCTGCTCCATGGGGAAACATGGGAAATGTTAATTTTGCAGTCACAGTGCCAGATCATCATTCCTGTGTGCATGAGCACTTCTTGCATTTGTGCTGAAATTCACTATTTTAAAACATTACTTACATTTTTACTTTTTTACATTTTTACCTGTTGCAAAGGGAGGGCCTGACCCTTTATACTTGTGGGTTTTGCTAACTTCAGTGAAAATTATAGATGCCCTAGCAGCACTGTTTTACAGTGAGTGATCGCATAGCTTTTTTTTTTTTTTTTTTTTTTTTTTTTTTTTTTTTTTTTTTTTTTTTTTTTTTTTCCCCCCTTGTTATTTTTTTT
>VXBB01004261.1:222814-265894 GCA_013399915.1 Illadopsis cleaveri | reverse complement strand
TTTTCCTTCCTCTGGTAGTTTTCTTCTGGTCTGACACGGGGCTTTGTGCAACAGGAAACAAATAGTGCTATGCGAGCAGTTAGAAAGCAGGCCAGCAGCTGTGACTCACTGTGCCAGCTGACACTAAGAGTGGATCACCAGTGTGCTCTGCGGCTCCCAGGAGGCAGGAGAAGCCCTAAACACTGTATAGGGTTTTCTGCTGAAACCCTCTCTCCCCACTGCACTTCTAGAAACACATTTTTTGGCAATCATCTTGATTTATACACTGTATATGCGTTGACTAAATACGCCAGACCAAATGAAATTCTCTCTCCTGGGATGGGCAAGACGCACAATGAGAGGGGTGCGTGTCACGTCACTGTCGGGAGGATTGTGCCTGCTCCCGAGCAGGATTGGTTCTGCCTTCTGTTTATGAGTCCTGCAGGGTGGAGCTGGGGCACAGGCTCCTTCCGGTGTGCAAAGCTGGAGAGCAGGCTGCTGTCCTGATAGCAGCACCTGATAAGAGCTATGGGTTTAGATCAGTTCCTGCATTCCTGATGTCACTGCTGCCGTCACCAACATCAGAGACACTGTCTGCCTCTGCCATATGCAGTACCAAGTCCCTTGTCACCCCTTTGCAGAGAGATGCATGGTTTTTGTTGTTCTCTTTGTTGCTGCAGTGTAATCTCAGTGTGCTGTGCTGCTCTGGCTCATGTGGCCACCAAAAGGTTTTCTGTAACAGGACTTTGTGATTTGCTGTGGACTTTGCTAATCCATCTGTAATTGATCAAAACCTTTCTACTGGGACATTGCTCTGCAGCTGGTTTCATTGCGGGATAAAGCAAAGTAAAACACTTCAGATGAGGCTCAGCCATCCACCACTTACAGCTTCTGTCACAGCTCTGCAAGGTGTTTGTACCTGCTCAGCTCTGATGGTGCAACCTCATGGGCTCCAGTGAAGACAGGGCAAGCACGAGTCTGCCCAAAGTGCCACTTGCAGATTGCACAGAGGCTGTTTTAAGAAAAGATAATTATAAGAATGGAACAGATTTCACCTGAGTTATCTGTTACCACAGAAAACTCTCTGTGCTCATGGGACTCTGATGATACTGCAGGGCTGAGATAATCAGGGTGATAACTTTTCTTGGTTAGAAAGAAGGGAAAAGTGAACAACCAGACAATACTGATAAGCAATGTATTGAAGCATAGTTAGGGCAGCACATTTCTAGTATGTCCAAAACCATAATTTAATTATATTAAGCTTCATTTTATTACCAAAAATTGTAGATATTAAACTTTGGATATTTTTCAACATAATTTAATGTTGATTTAAATCAATTTGCAAAGCACTTTACATGGAGGACTGAAAATATTTTACGATCAGGGCTTAGCAAAATCCATATATTGCATGTTTCTGCAAACTCTCCAAATCTGTTTATACAAGGAAAATGTTTTTTCCATTCTTGCATCTGAGGTAGGAATGAACATAATGCACTACACAGATTTTGGAAAGCTGAAAGAAGCAGCATTTAATAAGAGAACAAGGTATTTCCAGAAGCATGCACATTCCTGCTACTGAATCTCTCAGTATACAAAATTCTTCATACAAACAAACCATATCCAGCTTTTGTCTAGTTTGAGCCCTTCCAGAATGTTTCCAGTTTCCTGAAATATTTTTAAAAAATCAGAGAATATGATTTAAATCAAGTTAAAGTGATATTATTTTGTTTTTCAACATTCAAAATGTGTAATCAGGTATTTGGAAGCTAATGCATGCCATGAAGTGAAATCCCTTCTCCTTTTATGTGGATGTGCTATCAGACAAAATCTCCCTCTAATGAGTTCAATGCAAATGAATGTAATCAATTTCTTTTGCTGTTTGCCCTCCAATAATTGTGTTATGTCATAAAGCCTTCATCACACTCAAATGAAAATTGCAAATAGCCAATCCTCACTGAAGGTACAAAGCAGCTTCCAGGAGCTGCAAAATCCTTCCAGACTCAGAAGATAAGGATTAGGGCTGTTATACAGTAAGCAGTTTAACAATTACAGTGTAATTGTTTCACCTGTTATCCTTTGGAAAGGCTTTGACCACCCAAAATCACACACCCAGCAGCTCTTTCCTACCCCTTTCTTACCCTGCTGGGTCTTCCCCCTGCTCTGTTACAAGAGTTTGGGTGTGCAAACAATCAAGTTACAAACAGGTAAGGTACAAACCCTGAGAGTTACAAACCCTGAGATGAGCCCAGAAATTCCAAAGATTTCTGATGAAGCTTTACCTCAATTTCAGGTACTCAGGAAGACAATAGATTATTTCCCTCTCAGCTGTGTGGTAATGAAACACTCTGTTCTACTGCTTCTGTGCTTTAGGAATGATGGGCCAGAGAGGAAAGTGCTCATTTACAGGCAGGTCTTGACTTGTTTCCTCAAAGAAAGAGAAATTATTATATTGTTGGTGCTGTATGAGGCTTTTTGTTCTGATCATTTAAGGTAAGAATGAGTCTTGGAAAACACTGATACTAGATTTGTTTACAATGAGTCTTATGGCAAATACCACTGTCACTAAAAAATTGTTTCCACACTCCATGCTGAAGAGGTGATGCCCTTTCTTCTTCAGAGATCTACCTTGATTTGCTGATGAGATGGATTCTTGCAGGCTGCATCCTTCTCCATGCAGACATGGAACTCATCCAGCACATCACAAGTGATATGTAGGCTCCAGTTAGATCTCATCCAGGCAGTCTGCACTGCACCTGTGGGGAATGGGACCAGTACAACCTACATGGGCTGCAATGTATTGCTGACATAAATGTGAAATATAAAGATAAAATCACATTTGAATATCAACTGAAAGTATTGTCCTGGTTGGACTTATTTTAAGTAAACAGGGTCTGATTCATCAATACTCTTCAAATTTACCTTTTGGTGGTTGAAATTATTACAGCTTCTAAATGGAATTTAACATCCTTGAGTTTTCAGATTGCTGCATAAATACATGCAAGGCTTGATTTCAAATGACAAAATAGTTTAGGGAAATGAAACAGACTTTAGCAAAGATAGCTCAGACTCAGTTGTTTCAGTCCCTCTGAAAGAATGAAGTCACAATGCAGCTTTTGGTTGTTCCCAGACCTTTGCCCAGCTGTTTGACTTCTTATGTCTTCAGTTTGTACTTCTGCCAGAGTTTTCAGTCTTGGTTCTCCTCTGAAAGTCTAAATTGGTTGAGGTCTGTTCCATCCCAGGCTTCTGAAGCTGTCCCTCTGCAGTATTTTAAAAGCCAACATGCAGCACAGCTGGGTTCAGCAAACCTCATGGGTAAAGGATGGTGAAGCTCCCTGTGGGCTGGGGTTTCTCTCTGTTAGCAGACTGGTAAGCCTGAGTTAAAATTTCCAAGTAACTCTGCATTAAGCCTTATTCTCCAAAACTTGACGGGGCTATAGTGACCTGTGCTGTCTAACAGCCTTAGAATAAAGTGTTCCTTGTGATCAGACATGGCAGGAACCACAGGCAGGCACTGGTTGCTCACAGAGGCACTGGGTCGCCTGTTGTCGTTGTACATTCCTGTGCATGCAAACTCAGAAACAGTGAGTCCAATTTTAGGGGCCAAAGTGTAACAAAAAATGTGTAACATCCACTATTTTTATTCCAGAATTGCTGTTCAGGGGATAACATAAAAGGAGAGGGTTTGAAGGGTGTTTTCTTTCTGGTTTTAGCTTTGTGGTTCGTTTGGCTAAATGATGGTGCTCCTTCAGGCGGGGTTCTGTATCTGTTCAGTCAGCAGCTGTGGCTCAGGGCTTCCAACTGATTGAGTACAGGTTTGCAGTAACTGAATGAAATAAGGGACAGCCCCTTGAAAGAAAGGAAAAGTGGTCATCCTTAGTGTCACAAACATAGTAATCAGTTGCTGTAGCTAAAGCCTGAGAAATTCTGCAGACTGAAGACAGGAAATTGTAACTAAGGCGCCTACCCTTACTGTACATTGCTTAGGGTTTTGAATTATGCAATCCCAGAAAATGATGCAGTTCAATGTGGTGCATGCAGCTGCTTCCCCTGCACCTTCTGCCTGCATTGCTTTGCTTCAGCAGCATATCTTCAATAAGTATTACCTCTTCAATCTTAGATTTTTCCTTTCCCACTAGATAGTTCATGTAATTAATGCATATTTAGTGCTTGCTGACAGTTAAAACTGGGATTCATTCAGCCAAGAGGACAATAGGAAAAGCAGAGAGCTGATTATGGATCCTCCACTGTCTGCTGCACAGGTCAGAGAAGATCTCCAGGAACTCAGTGTAAGACTGATGTGAGCTGAGGGATCCTGCCCAGCTGTGCAGACAGAGCCATTGTGGGCATGTCTTTACCTGTTTCAGGGAAAAGTTCTTTCTCCTAGAACATCGAACACCACACATGGTTGCCTGGGTACCTATTTATTGCCTTCTACAGAGGGAAAAGCTGAAGGGAGCCTGGGAACTTCTAAGAGAAGCAAGTAACCTGCAATAGTTCTCCCAGCCCAGCTACTGTCAGCTGAAAGCACTAACAGAATCACGATGACCTCCACTAAGTGCCTTCAGAAACATTGAGTGTGCTACATTTGCTGCCTTGGGTGCCTTGATAGCTCTTGGGGACCAAGTTTTCAAGCTTATCTTGGAAAGCACTAGAGCTAGATACTTTATGAAGAAATTAAAATGGAAATTTTCATTTGACTTCAAGTGTTGAAGCTCTTCAGTGGAAAACCAAAAAGCACAAGGCTTGTGATAAAATCACCAAAGTTCTTAGAAGTAGCATGCTCCAAAACTTTTACTTAAATTCCACCTACACACTACAGAAGTGCTAAAAAAAAATGCATCAGATCCTCATGGATCTGCAGTCCTTGCTCATTCATCATCAACTCATCTGACTTGCACTCTGTAGCTAAATTTAATACCAGTCCTTCATGTTCCGACATGGAACTGTACTGTTGTATGCTTTTTGTTGATGTAAATCTTATTTATTATAACACAGAGAAATGCTGAAAGGGTTGTTTGCTCAGCAGGTTTCTCTTGGTGCTACAAGCTGAATCATTGTGTGCTGTATTGGCAAAATCTTTTTTGAAGGCTGGAGTTTGAATGGTTTATTTAGTGTGGAGAATGTGAAGAACTATCCCAAGTACATGGTCTTGGTGCTTTCTAGAATTGTTTGGTGTTCTTCCTGGCTTCTATCTAACTATATTAATTGGATATTTGGCAATTAACATACTTTTTATGTGAATCATAAAAAGTACTGGAGTGCTGGAGCAGAATGGAATGGGGTCTTTAAGTAGGATCTGAGTACATTGTTTTTATGATCTACGTCTTTATCATGTGTGGAGAATGCCAGTTCAAAAGACTGCCACTTCTTTACCCTCCAGAACTTCTAATACGTTTTTGTTTAGGATGTAGAATTTTAGCAAAGAACTTGAGATAAAAATCTGGCAATAAAAATACACTACTGAGAACTCCTTTCAATATTCTTTCCTCCATCAGACTCTCCTAATCTGCAAATGTCCCAATTCTGCCATGGGATCACTGCCTACCTGTGACCATGACTAGTCTTTGGGCTGCCAGAACGAAGCCTGGGTGGGATCTCAGAGAGAAAAACTCTTGCATGGCCAGAAGAGAACAACAGTGGCAGATATGAGAGTCAGGATCTTTTTTAGAATTAACTGCAACTGGGCTCACATTCCACACACATGAACCTGTTAAGCATTTGAAACAAAGAATGCATTGTGCTTCTCAAGTCCTTTCCGTGACACTGCATGTAGGAAAAAGTGAGATGATTCCATGATTTTCACCCAAAGTCTTAAAAGGTCACTGTAGCAGAAGTGACATATATTAACAGACTTGAATGTCAGGACCAAACCAAATGTGGAATGAGACAAAAAACCTCCATCATCTCTCACCTTGGAGGAGACAGGGACTGTTCACCTTCCATTCCCTCCAACATTATTCAAGGTGTATGACTTATAACTGCACTTACACTGTGCTATTCTCCCCAAAATTTGTATGATTTTTTCCAAGTGAGGAAGTGCTGCTCTGGCCACACACCAGCATGCTCTACCCACGTTCCCTAGATTCCTCCCCCCACCTCTTCTCTCATCCCTGGCAGAGACCCTCTTGCTGAGCTTTATCCAGGAGCAGAATTCCCTTGCCAACCCACAAGTTCCCACCTCCTATTAAAGTTCATTCTTCATTGACCCTCCAGGTCACAGGAGCCCTCTTGTCCTCAGCTACACACTTGCTTCTCTCCCTCTGTGCTCCTAGGTAGCTCCATTTCTTCCAAGCCCCAGGTGTTGCATTCAAATTAGAGTACATTTCTGGGTGGCTTATATTTTGGAAAGTAGCTGTTTCTCCCAGCTGTGATTCCTGTCTATGATCCCATTTTTTGTGAAATGCTCCTGAAACTTCTTAGCACAAGATTTGATCTAAAAATAAGGCAGGTTTGCTAACAAAATAAAACTGAAACACAGCCAGATTGCTAAAAAATGCTTTAAAAATAATTTACCAGGAATTTCTTAGCTCTTAGTTTCACTTCTTTAGTGAAATACAAAAAGCTTGTCTACATGAGAGCCAAATGTCAATTTAAAAATGCCACCTAGACTTCCTAGCTAACAGACAGTCTTGAAGACAACTTTTTTCCCAAACTTCAAAACATAATATTTTTTTTTCAAATCTAAAAGAAGAGTTCCTGCCAGCCTTTCTCACCACAGTAGAATTGATCTGATTTACCTCTTCCATTTAAGCTGGTGGGTATTTGCAAGAATTTTTTAACTTTGAAAACTTATTGCCTGTTGCTGAAATGCCTATATATGTGTTTAAATACCTGTTTTAAGGTACTCTAGTTAGAAAAGATTGGCCTCAAGCAATATAACCAGATGATCAGTTTCCTAGTTCCTCCTTGTGCCTTGGCTCAGGAAAGGAAAACACTTCCTCTTCCTTCTGAGGGCCCCAGACTTCCTGTGCCATCTATTTATACAATTGTTGTAATGAACCCCAAGTTAACCAGTTCCTCTCCTAGTTTAGCATAGGCTTTACATCTTTTTACTTCATGTCTTTATACTCCATTTGCAACTTCTCTTAAAGTCATGTTCAGAGCTGCTCCTCTCTAAACCTGTGTTTGGAGTGTCTTTGGCAAGGAGTTCTCTTGGCCAGATGGCTTTACTTGGATACACTAGATACAAAGGAAGACCAGATTATCATAACCATACAAAAACCTGTTGAAAATTTCAAGTGGTTGAATTTGGAAAGGGGGTCACAAGATTTAACCAAAGTCTAGAGATTAAAGGTGTTAGTGTGCCTAGAAGCCAGTTCAGCAAGAAAACAAGAGCAAGTTGTAGCTAGTTGTGCTCAGCCATTGTACTGTGATCCTCCAGAGGACTGGAGGAAATTGAGAACTGGAAGAACATGCAGAACTGGGGGCAGGCTCTAGGGGACAGGAGACACCAAGACATCCTGTTGGAAAGAACATTCACAGCCAAAAGAGCTGGAGTCAGAAGTGGAAAGTCTGAAAATTGTGGTTTGGGATGCAGTTGAAATGGCAGGGCTGGTGGTGAAAAGCATGGTCATCTTCAGCCTTACCCATGCTCTTCAAGGGTTCTGGATCTGGATAAAGGAAGGTGGGAGATTGGCAGAGGGCTACCCATCGTCACAGAGTTCGGAGTGGCTGAAGGCCTTGCAGGTGTCTGAGCCCAGTGTTGCCCTGCTTTTGGGCTGAGGCAGGATCAGACACTTGCCAGCTGGCTGTGAGGAGTGCCAAAGTGCTTGGCACTGCTGTCCCTCAGGGTCTTGCAGCACCTTTGGTTGCCATCTTCTTTAGAAGAGAATTTAAAACTGCTGCTGTGACATCTCCAGGCTGTCCCTTTCCCAGACAATACAAGTCCCTTTCTTCTGAGCTTTCTGTGTGAAACCCATTTTCCAGCTCTTCAGTCTTCCTTGGAAATTTTCCTTGGGACTTTCTATGGTGCTTTATATGTTCCATAAGAATTTGTGCCCCAAGCTGGCCACAGCAGTCCAGCTAAAGCCTTATGGAACTACATACAGCAGAAGAATTGCATCTTATACAACACTCATTAATAGAACTTGGAGAGACTTCTGCTTTGGATGGAGCTTCCCGCTAATAAAATTGCTCCTCAGTCTCTGATTCACTGTTCTCCGGATTCCTGTGTACAACTCTGCTGTTTCGTGGGCTGTTCCCTAAATTGCATATGTTCACTAGGTGTTTCCGTATGTTGTGGCTGCCATCAGCACAAAGCCGAGGTACCAGCGGGGATGATGGAAGAATCCCCACGGAAGGAGAGCCCGCCCTCCACACCTCTCTGGCGTCCCATGAGCCCTGCGAGCACATTTCTGAGGATGTGGTGTGTTGCCATGGAGATGACACTTGCCATCCACGTTTATAATGACTTGAAACAATTCACTGTGCAATTAAAACAAGATCTATCCTGTGATAATCCTGAGGAAACAGTTACTGACTAAATGCAGGCAGGGGGGCGGGAAGTGGATTTCATTGTTGTCTCTGCTGGGGTGGCTCCAGCTTGCTGTGTGCTGCCCCGTCCTGCTGTGGTTCGTTCACTGTGCCCTGTTCTGCCTCTGATTCCTGTCTCAAAATCCAGAACAAGCTTGTGTAAAGTTTAGGCTGCATTTTGGCTTGCTCCTGTTACACAGTGCAGTTGTCAGGATGATGTTTACTAATAGTTTACCATCAATCCAGTTTTTGGTAGCGTGCTTGCAATCATCTGTAACCTGACTCAATACCAGTACTTCATTATCCACCACCACTTTTCCTTCCCCACCTATAAACCTTTGCCACAAGTTCAAGTGGGAAGAAAGCAGATATCCCAGATTTGGGCTGCTTTCCTCACTTGCTGGCAGAGACCAACCCTCAGGGAGGTCATCCAGCAACCTGTGCACTTACAGCAACATTACTGAACCAGACTTTGGTGTTCAACTGATGCTGCTTAGGCATCATCCCTGCAGTCCCAGGCAGTGCTGGCTGGAAATGCACCATAGCCTCAGCCATGGTCCTATTGCTCTGTGGCTGGGAGCAAAATGATGAGCTGCTGGATTTGGAGGGGCTCATGCAGCACAGGCAGCATGTGGGTATCTTGCACTTGTGTCCCAAACAACATGACTCTTATCAGTCATGCAGGCTCTGTTCTCATCCCCTCCCCAAGGGAAGAAGCAAGTGCAACAAAATCTTGCTTTTACTATTCTCTCTCCTATTTCAAACAATGTACAGTGATTGCTGTGCCTCTGTGCAGAGGGAGGCAGCACAAAGCAGGGTGCCATGCTCTCCTGTGGGGAGTGGGGATGTTTGGGGGGTGTTTGAACTGGGAGGAGCTCGTTTCATAGTGCAGGCAAAAGGCAGAGAGGGCTGCTGGGCACAGCTGTGTGTTGGAGGGGTGCAGCCCTTCCCACACACTTCCTCTGTTGAGGTCCTTGCAAATAATAACAATTATAATACAAAAGAAAATGAATGAGAATAATCCAGTGATTTTGCTTTCAGACTTTCATGACAGCTGAGCTGATGTGTAGCAAGGTGGTGCCACTGCCTTTTGTGGTGTGGGGAAGGACCCTCAAGCTCCCCCACCATGAGTGTGTGCTGAGCAGGTTTGAGGCTGCCCATCCTTCCCTCTGTGCTTGGCCATGGGTTGTCAGAGCTCCTGACTCTGCCAGTTCCCCATTTTCTTATTTCAGCTCTCACTTTCTCTGTGCAGCTGCTCAGGCCACATGTTCAGTTCTTTGCTGAATTCTGTCTTAAAATATGAAATGCTGTCCTTCATTTTACTGTGTGCCATGGGGAGTTGGTCCTTTTTCTCCTGACTGGACTTGGGGAAGGTGGGCTGTCGGAGGAGCTGACACTGCTGTGATGGAGGCTGCTTCTCTTTGGGAATGAGCATGAGGATTCAGATGCATGCAAAGCCCAGCTGCTCCTTGACATGGCCACAAATTCCAGTTATCCTTGAGGGAGGAGAAAGGGGGCTTCATCAAGAAAGACGGCTGGGCACAGTGGGCCAGGTTAACAGAGTGGAAGGGGTGCGTAGCAGCAGAGCCTCTCTGCTCATGTGTGCACCCAGCCAGGCTGCACGAGAGCTAGGGCTGATGGCCATGCTGGGGAATTTGAGCTGAAACACAGCTTTGGACTGTGCAGTGAGTTAGAGGAAGGAGGCCTGTTGCAAAACACTCCTTGTGCTTACCACAGAGACCAGAACAGTTTCAGAGACTGACCTATCCTTGGCAGCAAAAAAAGTGCTAATTCAGCTTTTCCTACCACTTCTATCAAGACTTCATTTGGCCTTAAAAGAGCTGTTCATGGCAGTCTGTCTTCCTGCAGGCACCCTGGGAGAACAAGAGCTGAGGCACAGAACAAAGCTAAAAAGACAGTGTTTGGGCACTGAGGGTGGCAGGGATGCTGTGCAGGGACAGGATAGGGGCCTTCAAGTACAGTCAGAGGAGATCTGGGGAAGCAGGCAGGTAGTGAAGAAGCAAAGGAAAGTGAAGGAGAAGTTTGGAAAGAGGAGTGGAGTAGGCTGCAGTAATTCAAGAGGTGAGAGAGCACCTACAGCAAAGCTTTCCTCCTACAGGGATGCATATGGCAAACCCTGACCCTGTTTGTCCTTGGTGTTCTTTAGGGTCTCTGTGTGTGCTCTGATGGGGCTGATGCCTTTTCCCAGGTGCCCTTTGGGGTAGCTTAGGGCAAAGCAAGCCACCCCAAGCCTTGTGCCTCATGAGCTCCAGCCCATCTATGGGGGCTGCAGGTGGGCAGAAGGCAGCCCAGGCAGGGTTATCAGAGGGTGAAGGGTGGGTAACACTGCAATGGGCAGGGCACAAAGGCTGAGCGTGCTGCCATCCTGCCACCAGAGCTGCTAACAGTGCCCTCTGGGCTGATGGGGGGGTGCTGGTCAATGAATAATCACAAAAATGGGGATTTCAGAGCAGAAGGTACTGCATGGAAGACGAACAGAGAAGCATGGGAGACTGGCTGAACTGTTCCAGATTGTTCCAGTGCAGCACTGTGACTTCAGGATCCTTTCATGCGATGGATTAGAGCTGTTTTTTCCTTAATGGTTTTCCCTGATTCCCAACCTTCACACTTGGCACCAAGAAGCAGAAGAGTCTGCTCTCTGACGACCCAGACACTATTTGCATTAATTGGTGTAAATGAGAAGTCATTCTGAATGTGCAGAGTCCAGGCTGCTCTAGCAGAGCAGGATTTGGCCTACACTGGGTGGAATCATGAGAAGTTTTAACCAATGATTTGTTTCAACATCTCTGGCCTCACAAAAATATGATACAGTGTTTGCCCAAGCATTGCCTTCATGCTGCATATGACATTTCCAAGTGTATAAGAATAATAAATCTGTTAAATGCAGGAGCAGTTATGTGGAAGACAGAAAAGGAGGCTCTACAGGCAGAGCTCTAGAAACATCACCCATGTTTGTTGTGAAAATGTGCCTTGCTGAGCCTTTAAAGACATGCAGGTGTAGCTAAAAATGAAAGATATTTTTAATGGCAGGCCTGAGGGCACTGACTACTTCAAATGCAGTTCGCTGTCGAAAGCACTGTCCTAATTTCTGGCCTGAGATTTTATTATTTAGGAAAAGTTAAAAAGAAATCTTGTTACTGCTAGGGCTCACTGAAGACATTTTCCTGTGTTCTGCTGTGGGTTTTGCTCACATCTTGCCTGTTTAATTTCTTGGATTTTGTACATTTGCCTTTCAAACAAAAAAAATTCACAGAGAATAAGAAACTGAGCAAAGATGAATGGCAAGTAAATAAACTTGCTCAAATATGTATTGAAACTTTGTGTGTGTTACTTTTTACAGGCAATCATTGCAATACCGAAATAAATTTAAATGCCCTGCCTGTTAGTCAGAGGCAGAATGTCTGTGTAATAATTTATGTCAAATTGGAGGCACAGCTTTAATTCCTTACTAATTAACCCTGTTTCCTATGCAAAATCTGTTTTATGCCTGCAAAACAGTGCCAGTCAAGCCTGCCATTGGGGTGATCAGGTCTTCCTTCAGATTGCCCAGTTGTGAATAGTTCCCAGTGTTGCTCTTTTAAGTCAAGAACAACAGCCTCGTGGGGATGGAAAACAACTGCTCTCCACCATTCTGCCCCCACTTCTTGATCTTTTATGGCAGATATAGACAGGGCCTTCTTGGATTGGTTTCTGTGGGAAAACCTTTCGTCCAGAAGGAGCACCCTGCCAGGAAGAGGGCGCCCCAAGGAGAGGGATCAGAGCTTTGGCTGTGTGTTGCTGTAGCCTTGGGATTGGATGGCACTTCAGCACATTTTGGGAGGTGATGGAGGGTCCTTTCCCTTGGTCAGAAGGTCTGTGCTGAGCCATGAGAGACTGTGTCTGTCTTTTGTAGGGTCTGTGGTTGAAGCAGTGGGGCAGAGCTGCTGGGATAGCAGCTGTTCCTGCTGGTAGAGTCACTGTTTGTGCCAATGTCTAGATATAATTACACTGAAGCTTTGGCTCTGAACACCTCCAAAACGTTATCCCTATGTCTGGCCTCTGTGGGTAACCATTTGCTGAGATTAGTGGCCAGGGTGTGCGCGAGACAGGTTTGGTCACAGAATTCAGCTGGCACACACAGTGTCATGCCATGCGCGTTTGCAGTCCTTGCCACTCTCTAAACTTCCATCCCAGCATTTCTGTGTGGGGTGGTACCTTATTTCATCTGAACCCAGTTCTGAGCCTTTGAATCCTGGAATGGATGCTAACGTCTGGATTTAGCCATGTTTACCTTGCAATTTCACAGAAAAATTCTTCCTGGATACCACAAAATATAACACAGTCATGGGGCTTTGTGTTCAGTAAAAGAGAGAATACAAAGATTAATCTGGGGAATTATTTGTTTTTCAAAATCTTCCTTTGCTGTGAAGCCAATCACCCTGAACCCAGTGAGAGCTCTACCATTTGGCTTCAGTAAATCTTTGAGGTTGGTATCTGTGCTGACTTTGGCTGGAATGTGTGAGCTTATCTGTTTCTGTTTGTTCTGCACAGAGCCTGTGGTCAGATGGGCAGCAAGGGCAGGGCAGGTTCTCTTCTGGGCAGCAGCACTGGCTTTTTCTTCTCTCTATGACCTTGTTTTTCCTTCTGCAAGGGGCAATGTTTGTGTGGTAGGAAATCCCATGCCATGACTGCCTCTGTGTTTTGTTTCAGGCATCAGAGGGTGTCCCTGTGAGGTATTTTCAGAACCTGGAGGAACTGATAGAGTATTACAAGAAGGAGAACATGGGTCTGGTATGGCACCTCAAATATCCAGTGCCACGGGAAGAGGAGGAAGCTGCTGATGAGCTGGAGGAGGACACTGGTAAGAAACCCATGATGTGACTTGGTGATGCAGACCCTTGACTCATACCTCTTGACTGGAGATATGCAGTGCAGGCAGGAGATTAGAACATATTGTGCCATAAAATAAAGCAGAGCATAGAGAGGCCTGAGCTGGCAAGGCCCTGTGGCAGTAGAGCCTCATGTCTCCTGTGGTATGGCACCTGAAGCATCAGTTTAGCTCACTTGAGGGAATACAGGATACTTTGTGGAAGTATACTGCATCTGGTGTGACGTGGTTAATATGGTGTCCTTATCTGGACTCCAACTCTTTATGTCCAGCCATCTCCCAAACCTCTGCACACTCTCCTTGTCCTGCATCTGTAGGGCCTCTCTCAAAACAGAGATGCTGTCTTGGGGCTTGGAGCAGATCTCGCTGCTGTGCCACTCACCTGCAGCTGCTGAGGGGCATCTGAAACCCCTCAGCTACTCTGCTCTAGGGGACATTTTTGACAGTCCTAAGCAGAGGGAATGGCTCTGGCAGTGGCAGACAATCTAACTCCATGTACAGAGGCAGGTGTATGATGAAGAGGTGTGATTGGCATCATCCCAACTATTTTATATCAAATACCACTGTGGGTTCCTGGCACTCACTTGTTGCAGATCATTCCTCAGATTTTTCCTGGATCACCCCTTGGATCTGTCATAGTTCTCACAGAGGAAGGTCATATCCACAGAGCCATCCTTCCTGTCCTGTCTGATGTCTGTCTGGAAATGATGAGCACTGCAATCAAATTTGTCTGAAGGACACAGTCTCTGGGACAGACGGGCAGGCCCTGTGAACTAGGGCAGATTGATGTGCCTGTGCAACCCAGTGTCTGTGTCACCTTTTGATGGAACCCATTGTATATCTACCAGGAACTAGAAGATTTTGGTATGCAATTTTCTGGAAGAAATAGAACAAAATTTTGCAAAACTGCTCAGGGAAGATGTTCCTGGATTTTGGCCAGTTGTACTGAGTCTCCAGCTCCCAAGGCCAGGGAAGGATCTACAGCAAAAACAATACAGAGAGGGGCAAGCAGCAGGGAATGAAGTTCTGGCCAAGACTAAGAACCTTCAGATGAAGAGATATTATCACTAGGTCTAGGCTGCTCATGTTTAGAATTTAGTTTTGTTAAGGCAATTTGTGCCATCACGGTGGAGTCGTGTAGGGCCTATAGACGTCTGGTCATCTTAGATGTGAAACTGCAGAGGTGGAAGATGAGCACCCTGCAGATTAACCAGCCATGGCTCAGTGCTGTGTGTCTGAATCACAGCACTGGCCCAGAAGCAGTACGTCAGTCCTGGGGGTCTTTTTGTAATGCAAATTCCACCCTTAGGAAATAACCAAACAAAACCTCACAACTCAACCAGCTACAGTAGAACATGTGTAACAAAGTGTTGGAGCAATTGGAATGAAAAGAAAGGTAATCATGGTTGGGATCAGTGAAGATGAACCCACTCTTCTCGCAGGAGAGTGAGATATGCTGAGCAGCAGGATGACACAGCAGGAAAATTCTTTTTCCTTCCAACTCAATTTCCACAAGACAAGGCAGGATATTCAGCCCCTAAGCACTGGATCATGGGATATATTTTCTCCATCTCTGCTTACTTTAGCTGTTCACTTCTCTCCATTAGCAGCTTCTGGTGCTCCTTCCATCATATCCCTCCATCTATTGTGCCTCAGTAGCAGATCCCCATGATAATGGGAATGACATGGGTGAGGTACAACTATGTTCTCTAAGCATTATATTCAACTTAACTAATTAACCTTCACATCTGCTGTGCAGATGGGAGAGTCAAAACTGGCTGGGGTGGAGTTCACTGCAGGCAGAGGCAGAGACAGAGGCAGAGGCATGTGCTGCCTGCACGTGAGATCCAAGCCTGACACTTCATCCAGCTGCTCTCACACCACTGCCATCCCTAGAAGCACAGCTGGTCCAGCGCTGAGGCCTGAGCTCTCCAGCTGTGACATCCCTCCACAAACCCGCCAGAAGAGATGGCTTCTGCAAAGACTGCCCCTGCAGGGTGGGCTCTGCCCTGCCTGGAGTGAGGGACAAGAGGTCCGTCCAATTTCTGAGCTGGAATGACTGTGCCTTTCCTTTCCTTCTTGCTAGACCAGGTACTCCCACCTCCTGTCCTGCCCCCACGCAACATCCTCATGGCAGTGCCGAGCAGTGAGACAAAGGAGGCCTCTTCTCTCCCCGAAAACTCGCGGGTAGCAGATGTGAATAAACTGTCCCTTTCTGAGACACTGCTCCAGCGACTGCAGTACCAGGACACAAGCAGGTAAGGAAGGGTAAGCAACAGTGCTGCTGAACCAGCCTTCAGCCCAGTTCTGTTCTCGCTGGGCCTCTGTGTTTGGGACAGCTGAGGACCTGTTTGATTCAACAAAATTACTCCTCATTTATACTACCAAATAAAGAGCAGAATTAGATCAATAGTGCATTGACTGCTCTTTACAGTCCAGCTCTTGTCTAGAAAATACACATTTCTGAATTATTAAAATCACGCATATACTTTCTCCACTGAGGTATAGTTTTCTAATATGAAGGGTGAGTAATATCTGAGAGAACTTGGTTTATTAGCCATGTGCCTAAACAGTGGGAATTTGAGAAAAGTAAGAAGACTGTTTGATATTTGGGAGTAGAGAGAAGAGCTGGCTTTTGACCTGTCTGTTTCCTTCTCAGTGTCTCTGACGAGCATCTTAAACTCATCCAGGATTACCTGCGGGTTCACATCATCAGTGACTTTGAGATTGTGCAGACTGGCTCAAGCAATCTTCCTCAACTGAAGAAATTACTTACAGCTCTTTGCAAAGGACTCTTCAGGTAACTAGAAGCTGGTTTTCAGAGTGTAATGTCATAACACTGTAGTCTAACAAAGGTCCCTCATGCATGCATTCAGAACCCTCATTTCTGGCATAGGAAATTGGCTTGCCCTCAAAAGCAGTATATTTAGATCTCATGACCTGTGATTCTGGTCCAAAGATATGAAATCTATATATAAGAGACAGCTCTGACAATCAAGTTTCCTTGTAGGTGGTTCAGACAGCGGAGAATTATATTTTAAGCTTTGTTTAGAAAGAAACAAAACAAAAAATGCACTAACCGATTAACTGCATAATTTGGTAATGCATAAATGACACCCACAGAATTGTCAAGCACAAGCCGTTTATGGAAACAAGCACAAATTAGTGTATAACTAGATTTTAAACACTGATTTTCCTTCTTACTAATGCATTGTGAACTTGGAATGATTCCACTGATGTTGGTGAAGGCCAGCTCAAATTATAAAAGGAACAAGCCTACACTCTTGACTCTACAAATTTTACCTTTCCTGTTTGTAGACCTTCCATGTCACAAATAGAAAAATTCTAACAGGGTGCTAGAACATTGCAGGGGTCCGTCCTTGTCTAGTGGAAGGATGTTATTTCCCCCTTGCTGATTGTAATTAAAGGGACCAGCCCACACTTGTGCAGAGCTCTTGGAGCACTCTGTAGCAGAGGGCACATATTTCCACACTTCTCTCCATGGCTTGCCATACCCCTCTCTCTGGTGTATGCAGAGGTGAGGCTGGTTGTGCTGCTGGCCTGATCCTGTTCTCCTAGAAGCCAGCTGCCCACAGACAAACCCCTGTGAGGACTGGTGATAGATTGTTCCAAGGGCTTCCCTTCTGCACCCTGCCTGAGCGTTTTGCTTCTCTACACACACGAGAGGGGAGACCCAGGTGGCCAGATAAAAATAAACCTGAACAATGGAAACTCAAATTGAATGAAATCACAAGTGAGAGTCTTGTGTTACTGAAACACCTCTGGTGCTGCTGTTGTAATGGTGCTTGGCTTCTCCTATTTCCAACTTCTTATTCTACTTCAGCTTATCTGGGTTTCACAACCCTATTCCTCATGAATGCACATGGAGAAATGAAAGAAAGAAGATGCAACAAGGCTGTAATTCCCTCAACTGCTGGGACATCTTTAACATTTGCAGATTTTATGTAGGATTTCTGGTGACTATAGATTGCAAAGTGATATCCTAGAGCAGAGCTGGGTGAGTGCTGCTGCTGGTGGAAGCCTGCTGAATGTAGGGACATGTCTTGGTTTGAAAGACAGGTGGGAACCTGCCAAGGAAGGTGGGAACCTCCCTCAGAATGGAAAATATGATCCCCTTCCCTCTAAATTATTTAACTTTGAAATTAAGGGGCTCTCAGGCAAAGATATGGGAAAAGGAATAACAGTTCTTTACTAGAATATATATGTGTATATATATATGTATATGTATATGTATATGTGTATGTATAAAACAAGACAAACTAAGAACAACAACAGCAGCAACAACAACAAACCAGAGACCAGTCCCGGCCCTCTCTGGGCTGTGCAGCACTTGCCCCGTGGGTGCAGTTCCGGGCAAAGCCGCCAGGGGCGCTGGTGGCTCCCGGCCGGGCAGGGCGCTGCCATGATTCCCCCGCGGCTGCAGGGGGCGCTCTGCACGTGTGTGATGGCGGGAGAGAGGGACAAGGGGTTTCCTTTGCAAAGCCCCAGGGGCAGCCGGTCAGGGAAATGGCCGCAGCAGGAGTCTCGGGAGCGGCAGATGGAGTGGCAGAGGTGAGCACACCTGGGGTGGCAAACAAAGTGTTGCAAAAACTCTGTGGCTGTGCCAGAAGCCGTCTGGTGTCCTGGTGTTGGGTTACAGTGTAGCAAGAAGCCCAGAAGGAGCGGCAGAGAACAGTGAGGCTGGGCAGGGAATCGCTCCCATGGATAGCTCACCGGCAATGGCTGCTCCCGGAGCTGGGCTGTGCACAGTGAGTGGCCCTTTTGAGGGGGGGTCGGGGCGCTCGGCAAACTCCCGGCACAGCATGCACTGGCTTTGGGCTCCTGAGCAAGCAAAGGGGCAGAGAAGCAAGCCAGTAAACTCTAGTCACAGTGCCAAAGAAAAAGATAAAGAATGGATAAAAATCACCAGGCAAAAGTATTTCTAGTTGCTCCACCAGAAGGAAGCAATCCCCCTGGCCCCAAGGGCATCCTTGGGCTGGCTCTCACCCATCATGGTACTCCCAGCGTCAGAAGGCAGCAACCACCCTGGACACTACAAAAAAAACAAAACCAAAAAATGGATATGGGATAAAAACCATCCCCAAGACAGGACACTGCACCACCACAAACCCAGCCAAGGACAAGGGCCTGCCCTCTGTCCTTCTTGTGACTGCACAGAGCTATGGCAATGCATGTCATCATGCAGTTCTTCTGCAGCATTTTCTCCTTATACCTGCATTATTTTGGTTTGTTGGAGCTGCTTTCTCAATTTTTTCATGACAGTCCAGAACTGCAGGCTGTAGCTGCTTTCAGTCCCTGTTAGGTCTCACTGAGGAACCGCTCCCTTTCTGTTCACATTGTCTCATGGATCTCTACCATCCAGCTATGCTACTTGCTCACCTTCAGCTGGCTAATAGTCAGATGCTTGGGTATCCTACTGTTTTACTCTTAATCTTTGAGGTTGTCTAAGGTTTAAGATTATTTCAGCCAGGAATATTAATCCACAAACAGCAGAGGTTTATGTCCAAAAAGGAGACAAAGGAGTCCTGTTACTTTATTCGAATAAAGGGAGAGGCCATGGGACATTCCCCTGGGGTCTCTCAAAGTGTTAGAGGACGCAGCCTCCTTTTTATCCTAATTTCCTGGCCGCATTTCCCTGTCTCTTTCCTCATTGGCTGAGGTACTAGAGAGGTACAGACTTCCCAAATCCCTTAATACAGACCCCCTTCTAGTATATACCCTCTCTCTTTCTTTTTCTTGTGTCAATCAGTGGAATTCCGATGGAATTTAGGGTTCCTCCTATTGCTTCTTTATTGTTTCTGTCTCACTATCTACCTTTATTTATCAGCATACCCACAGTTTGTTTGTAAAGACAAATCCCTTCATTCCTTTCATCAATCAGTGGAATTCTTCCCATTGTTTCTTTTATCTCTCAGTATCTAGTTTTATTTATCAGCAGACCCACAGTTTGTTTGTAAAGACAAATCCGTCTCATTCCTTTCACTTCCCTTATGTGACATCTGAACTCAAATTTTGTTAGTAGCGTTCCCTAAATTTATTTCCCTGAGCTTCCTTCAGCTGTGCAGGGAATTCCAGCTGAAAGTACAGGTTATTCCTAGGCTGCTTCTTGGTGTCTTCTTTTAATGTCCAATTCCATTATTTTCACACTATTTGACAATAGGTTAAAAAACCAAACAAAAATGCTAGAGTTGTTAACAGCACAGCAGAGCTCTTGCAGTGGAGCTGAAGCTCTGAATTTCCTGGCAGTGCTGAGGGTTATGAGACTCGTTGTGGCTGGGTTGGCCTGGCTGCTGAGGAGCCACAGACTTGCTGTGAACGTGAGGGTTTTATGATCTGTGTTCTGGCTTCTCCCCACCTCACAGAGCTCAGCTGTGCCATCTCTGAGGGTCATGCTCAGACACGCTGCAGTCACTGTGAGAAAGGAGCATCCAGTGCCCTTTGCTGCCTCAGGCCTGTGCTGTGACCCCGGGCTGTGGGTGGGTGGTGACTGCCGAGGTCAGAAAGGCAGAGGGGACAGAAATGGAGCTGCTCAGTGGTCAGGAGAAGGAAAGAGCTTATAGTGGGGCTGGGAGAGGAACTGGACCAAGTGTTTGTGAGCAGTCTGTGCCTTTGGCAGTTCAGGTATTGCCCATAGACAGGGGCAGGATGCACAACTGACCAAGAAGCTCAAGCACAGCTGGGCCACAGCAGACCAGAGTGCAAAGTTTGTGAGCTCTTCTTTCACCCTTTGTCCCTGATTAATTTAGCAAGACCTGGACCCCAGTGTTCATCAGAGGCTGGGAAAACTGGTTTTAACACTGCTGCTACTACCTTCTAGGGCTAGCAGTGGCCAAGGGGGTCAGACAGCCATGGCACATCTCCTTATTAGAGCCTGGGGTACCAGGAACAGCCACCCTGGGGAGAGGCTGCTCCCTCTGGCAGATCTGATACAAACAGAACCAAGACCTGCAAGGCTGATGGGTACTTTTGTGAGGCATTCTGTGCTAAAGAAGTTGCTGCACAAGGGTTTCCTTGGCCAGGGGAATCCTTCAGCAGCTGGAAGCTGACTGAGAGAGAGCAGGGACTACCCGTACAAGGACATTTGTTCAGCTTCCAGTGAAAAACACCAGTAGTGGTGTATTCAATCTGCTACTGTCTGAAGCCATCATTTGGTCATCAATTGCTGTTCTGCATATTCTTGTTTATTCTCCCTCAATAGATAATTTGCACATAGAGTTTTTAAGGCAGTTTTTCAAGCACTTGTGATACCAGCACTTGTGCAACTGCATGTGGACACACAGGCTTCTGACACTTCAATGAAGATCACTAAAGGTTTTTATACTGTCAAGAGAAGAAAACAAAACAAGTTACAAATGTAATTAAAAACCACCCCGTGGTTTTAGTGGGCTTGAACGCCCACAGGAGCTCTTTGTCGTCCTCACACACAGCCTACACGTTGCACTGTGAACAGAGGGCAGTTTTCCCACGGGAAATCACTCCTGAGTTGCTTCAAACAGCTGCTGCTGTGTTTTCAAGAGATAGCCTGCACATCACAGTAAATATCCTTTCACTCTTCTCAAACTAAACTTCACCCAATGTTCCTGCGACTGCTTGCAGCCTCCTGGGGTCTGACTCCATGGCTGCAGTGGGACTCTTGGGTTTGGGGGCAGAACTGTTTGCAGTGACATTGGCCCTAGGTGATCCAGAGCTGAATATTGGCATTGGAGGAATAAAATTAGCAGAACCAGATTCCTACATGTGCCTTGTACTCCTGTGTGTCCCACGGCAAGTCTTTCAGATTGAAATGTCAAACATGAATGTTTAATTTAGGCAATTAGTCATCCTTGCTTCAGCACCTAGACAAGTATCTTGAGGCAGGCACGCTTTTGCTTTGGAGCACTTTCCCTAACAAAGATGGAATAAAATCCAGTCCACTCAGACTTAGGAAAGTGAGTTAATTAATATCCCATTAATATCCACTGTTGACTAGACACAGTGCAAGCATCCTAGTGCTGCTCACCACCATCACCTTCCTTTTGACCTGTGCTCCCTGGCTGTTCTTTCTGGGATAAATCTTGTCATTATCAGCATGCAGGCATGCAGCTTTTGTGCCAAATTCACACAGCAGTGTTTCAACAAATGAGCATCCTGTGGAATCTCATTGGGAAGCACTGGAGGAATGTCATTGTTACCTGTAAATAGTTCTGCTCAGGAGATCAAGGACTTCCTCTTCCACTCCCTTGCTGCACCCGGCCCCTCTTTGCCATGTGAGATGAAATATCTGCAAATTAGTTTCCTCTTTCCAGCATTGTCCCCAGAACTGTCCTCAGTAACCTCAACAGCTGCACAGGCCCTGTACAGAACCGAGCTGAGACTCTGCTGGGCTCTGAGACATTTGAGTGCACTTGTATCTATGAGTTGGCATGGTTGGGTTGATGCTGCTTGTACGCTGTATCTTCAGGTTTTGCTCAGACTGGGATACCTTTCTGGGGAGATTTAGGAAGTTAGAACCTCCAAAACAAAACCCAAGGAGCAGCCAGAATGTGCCAACTGAAATAAATCCCCCGTGGCCACCCAGGGGCCTTTGGCTAGCTCAGTTACTAGAGAGGCCTTGGGGAGATATTTCAAGGACAAGACAAAAGATCCCAAAAGAGCTTCTTCCCCCCGGAGTATGTTCCAAGACGTTTATTCTCGAGGGCTTCCAAGGGAGTAAGAGAAAGAACAAGGAAGAGCAGGGACTTTTCTAGCCTCCTGCCAGGGAAAGATAGCTGGAGTTCAGCCAATTAGGTGGAGGGGGGAAGGAAGGGTCAAACTATATGGTTAACATGCTGCAGGGGTCTGGGGAAAAACCATTCCCCAGAGAAATACAAGAAGTATGGCCATGTTCCAGCTTTGCAAGGCAAAGTCAGCTGCCTGACTCACACTGCACTGTTGACCATGTCACCAAGCAGCTGGGATTTGCTCCCATCACACATCCCACAGCTCAGGAGGCACACGGCGAGGGCAGGCCCAGTGTGGACGTGTGCCCAGTGGGAAGGTGTGCCTATCATCTCATCTGTGTGGCTTTGAGTGTGAGCAGACCCAGGGAGCCGGCTACAGCCTTAGCCCTCTGCTGTGTCTGTGTTCCCAGTGAGGCCTCGAGGACTCTCCCATCTCTGGAGTCCATCCAGAAGGTGTTTGAGCAGCAACTGCATCCTGGTACCCACCAGCGCTCCCAGGTAAGGGGGCTGGGAGGTGGGAAGAGCAGGACAGGTGTGTGGGTGTCTGTCAATGGGGGCAGGGATGGCTCTGGTGTGCAACCATGGCCAGTGGGGTACAGGTGGGCACACACCACTTCTGTTCTCTTTAGCCTCATTCTGCTGCAGTGCAGAGGGCACGCAGTGAGTTCTATCCTGCAGTTTCACTTATCCCATAGCCCTCTCCACCTGCTCCCCTTTCCTGTCCTAGAGGAAAGTGCCACCAACTGCCTGAGGACTCCCACCTCCCCATCCTTCCTCAGCATGTAGGTTGGCATTGCACACTTCTTTTTCCATAAACCTCACTCCAGGATGTTTCACTGCTACATCCTTCCTTGTCCCAAGCCCACTTAAATCCCCATGACTTTCCCTGCCAGAAAACCAAAAGATCAGGATTTCTGTATGCTGAGCCCCAGGCCTGATCATGCAAACTTGCCCCCAGCAGCAAGCTGACTCCCATGCATGGCCAGCAGCCTTGACCCTATGGAACAGGTTTGCAGATTTGTCCTTCCAGCCTCCCACACTTCTGCATATTCTGTGCTCTTGTGCTGCCCGTTACAGATCAGAGTGGCAAAGGTACAAGGGCTGCTCCTTGGTCTGTGTGAGGTGTTCCTGGGACTGCACTCCAGGCTGTGCTCTGTGGGCTTGGTAATCACCTATCTCCCTCTCACTTTTTGTTCCTGTACTGTGGTTTCAGATGCTTGGTGAAGCAAGTCCAGTCAATATTGTATTGAAACTCAACCAGCTGATTTCTTTGCTGTCTTCTATTGAAGAAAAGGTAGAGTTTTCAAGCTATTTTATATCATCTTCTTGTCCTTCTTTGCCTCTAGTTTGTTTCTTGTTCATCATGAGTGCAGTGCTCTGCCGCAGTAAGATTGCTTTGTTCTGATTTCTTTACTCTCAGTGTAGTGCAGAGTCACCAAATTCAATAAATTACACATAATTATTTTACAGGTGAAAACACTGTTGATTGAAGGTCCTGATTCAACACACCGGCGCTCCCTTATCCCCCCTGTTACTTTTGAGGTAAATTTACTCCTTTAACGATGCTGATCATAATGTGGAAGGACAGTAATGCAGATTTATGTCAGTATCTCAGCTCCTGGGAAGTTTGCTGTGCTGCCACAGAGATAACAGCTATTCCTGGATGCAGCTTGGCACCATGAAAATGCCTAAGAGATGTCTGGTGAGACTGGCATAATGATATGTGTCAAGGAATTGAGGGAAGTGCTGCATTTGTAAAACATGTGACTGAAATGTAGAAGGTCCCTGATGGAAAACTGCTCTGTATTCCTCTAGGTGAAAACTGACTCCCTAGGAATTTGCTCAAAAATTCAACTCAAAGTGGATGTGGAGATGGGAAAACTGATTATCAAGAGATCTAAGGATGGTCCAGAAGATAAGTTTTATACCCACAAGAAAAGTAAGATGTCAGCTTAATGTCACAAATGTTGGACTAAGCTCTGGGTCCCTGGATCCTCACTCGGGGCAAGATTTGGCCCAGAGAACAGGGAATTCTGCTAGGTCCTGGGTGCTGCATGAGCATCAGTCAGCAAGACACAGATGTCTCAGTACTGGGATAACCAGCTTTCACAGAGTGTTTTAGACCCAGTCTCTGGGTCTAAGTGAGGACACTGGAATCAGCACTGCAAGGGAGCAGGTTTTGGTAGAAGATTCCCCATGGACCTGGCTGCAATAGAATAATTTTTCTTCTGAAAAGCAATGTCACTGAAAAAAACCCCCAACATTCTGCTGACTTCTGTGATGATTTTTGACAGTAAAAAGCCAGACACTCAGTTTCAGTTACATTTTTCAGTGAATTTCACTTGATTTTTTTTGTAAGTAGATCGGTATCTCTCATCACGAGCAATGCCATTTTGGTCAGTAATCACCTGATTCAAACAACTTCCCTTTTTTCTGTTGTTTTTCTGAACAGGCAGCTCACTGAAGTTGAGACAAAGAGACTTGTGAGAGAGTAGATGATGCCCTTGGGCTCTCTCCTGCTAGAAAATCAACCCGTTGCTGGCAGTAATCAAAAAGATGAGCTTTTATGCATGGCTTTCTCCACCTGGTGTTCATAATAATTAGCTGCTATTTTAGATGGGAGGAATCACCTTTACCAGCAAATGAGGTCTTACATCCTCTTTCACAGATGGGGAAGGAGCACATGTAGGCTGGCTCAGGATACAGGGCGATTGCCTGCATGAGTTAAGGCTTCATTTCACACTGCAGGGCTTGGGATGAAAAAGAGCTCCAAGCAGAAGTCTTTTGGGGGTCCTCTTCACTTTGAGTCCAAATGTGTTCCTACTGGGAACAAGATTAAGTAACTTTAAAATGCAGGTTTGCTAGACAAACTGCACAGACAGAAAAGACCATGTAAATCCCAAGCCTTTGAACAGGGTTCTGTTCATCTTGGTGGGACCCTTACTTCAGTGACTGCAGCTCATGACACCCAGCCTTCTGTTCAGTCTTGCAGCTCATCAAGTCCCAGAAGCTTCCAAACAAGCTGGTGATTGTTCTGGAAACAGAAAAAGAAAAAACACAGCGGAAGGAATATGTTTTTTCTGATTCCAAGGTATGTAGATAGTGTTTCTTTCCTGCCAGCCTGGAGCAGGTACCTAGGTGGGAGTAGAACATGGGACATTCCTTGGTAGAAAGTGGAACTGTTGAAGGACAGTAGTTGCCTTTGTAAATATAAATTTCTCCTTTGTTCTGGAAATATCCAGAGCAAGTATATGAAAATGAGCAAGTACACTGTCTAAAGAGAGATACTGGATACCTAAGTGCTGTCACTGAGGCAGGAGGACATAGGAAGCACTGAGGAGGAGCAAGGAGTGAAAAGGTCCATATAGACAAAGAGGGAAGAAAAGATTTTTTTCTGACCAGCTCAGCATTTGTTAAAGCAATGCACAAGCTAAATGCCTTAAAAAGCCCCACAGGAAAGGCAGCCTCTTGGAAGGTTTCAGGATAGTGCAGCGCTAATCTGCCCTTCAAGTGTGCTGGGAATTTCCTGGTTCAGCCAGTTTTTCAAGAGGTCATGTCTGAGGAGTTAAGTATCTCATTAATTTTCTCTGCACCTCCCTGTCTAGAAGAGAGAAGGGTTCTGTCAGCTTCTGCAGCAGATGAAGAATAAACATTCGGAGCAACCAGAGCCTGATATGATCACCATCTTCATTGGCACCTGGAATATGGGTATGGGCTCCCCCTTGCCATGGGCACTCCTTCAGACACTGCCTAAAGGTGTGCTCAGCTGGCACAATGAGCTCCAGACTCTCTGTGTTCCATGGCAGGTCTGTGCACCAGGACTGTCCTCTCCCTGGGACAGGGGAAGAGCTGATATCTAGACTTACTCTTGCATGTGGTTTGACACTTCTCATAGTTCCACTCAAAGGACCATGAAGTTGTCCGTGTTGGGTACTGAAGGATTGCTCCAGTAACAGGGAATTGTGCTGGCACAATGCTGGTGCAGCAGTGCACATCATCCTCCACCCTGCAGAAAGAACAGGAGCAATTCCACAAACTGCATGCATCAGCTGCTCTCATTTGACTAGGGACAGTTCATGTCCAGCCTAGGAAGACAGCTGAGTGTCTGTGGTCCTTAGAGAAGGGGACAGGGTGTGGTTGAGAACAGTGGAATATAGATTATTTTTCTCCCTTTTGGAACAGAAGCCTGGTTCAGCTGCTGTGAGCTAAGCTGTCTGTGCTTGGCCATCCTTAAGGAATAAGGTCAAGGCAGTGGCAGGCCAGGAGGAGTATAGCTCCCTGCCTGTACTCCTGGCTAGCCTTGGCCTTGGACAGCTGATCAACAAGAGGAGGATGGTCAAAGCAGAATCACTCCCTCCTCAGTGACTCAGGTGGGGGTAACATCGTCATCTAGAATAGTGTGCCCTGCCTGATACCAAAGTGATACGAGATGTGGAGCCCATCATTTCTGTCCCCATGTGTTATCTTCATCTTGGTTTTGACAGGACATTGTCTGACTTCCTTTGGTGTTTGATGTGTTAATAAAAGGTGCAGCCCCACCCCCAAAGAAGATCACCTCCTGGTTCCTCTCCAAGGGGCAGGGGAGGACACGTGATGACACTGCTGACTACATACCTCATGACATCTATGTGATTGGCACCCAGGAGGATCCCCAGGGGGAGAAGGAATGGCTGGAGACCCTAAGGCAATCTCTGCAGGAAATCACCAGTATCAGCTTCAAAGTGGTGAGGGGTTATTCCAGCTATTGCATGGAACTCAGGAGATGACAATGTACATGTTGTACAAATAAAAGAGATGGAAATAAGTGAGATTTTGCCTGTACCTACTCCCTTTCCCTCCCTTTATTATCATTGCATTTGGGTGAGGGAGAGTGAACTGAATATGTCTGTGGGCTCCACAAGATGCCTCCTGGAGCCGGCTAGATGGACCTGTTGCTATGGACAGTGACCCCTCCACTGCCAAAGGAGGGACCCTGCCAGCCTAGGAGCAAGGGGAGATGTTGAGCACTCAAGTCAAGTGCTGGTGTTATTTTGACTTTCAAAAAGGAGGAGACTGTTAAACTTCCTGAGTCAGTTGTAGCCTAGATCTCGCCCTAGGCTATTGCACTTTCAAAGTAGGATGTAACAGTACACAGGCAGAGTCGGGAGAGAAACTGAACCTTATTAAGACCAGCTTTGGACATTCCTGGGTTTCAGTGATGTCAGGAAACAAATCTAAGCATATCTGGGAAGCTAACTCTCACGGTGATTGGGAAACTATTTTGTGCAAGATAATCCAAAGATTAACTAGAAAAAAAAAGGACTAGAAAATAGCAAGGTCCTTCCTTCCAGCATTGATTAAAATGACTGAAAACGTATCCTGAGCCCAGGAAGAAAATTTCTGTAGAAGTGCTATCAAAGGAGTCAGGAAGGCTGCAGCCACAGAGCAGCTTGGCAGGTATTTACAGAAATATAACCTCTACCCTTCCCATTCCTGCAGATAGCCATCCATACCCTCTGGAACATCAGGATCGTTGTCCTGGCCAAGCCAGAACATGAGAACCGCATCAGCCACATCTGCACAGCCAATGTGAAGACAGGCATCGCCAACACACTGGGTGAGGCACGGGCACGTCCTGCCCAGGCAGCTGTGATCTGCTCAGCCCACATGGAACAGCTCTTCTTCTACAACACTCCTTGGGCAACATTTATGTGACACTCCTAAAGTTGTGTCCCACTAGCACTGATTGCACTTTACCCTGTAAGAGAGGAAATCTATTTGTGTGTATACTTAGCGCACATATATATAGATATATACATATATATAATTATATACCCAGCAAACATTTTTGACTGGCTATTGGATTGCTCTTTCTTGGGTTTCACAAGGAAGTTGCACTTCTCTCCCTTCAACTAATTTTTTTAACACCCTTAAAAATTTGTTCCCACAATCTGTGCTGTATGCACTAATTTTTTCTGTGCTGATTAAGTCAATTTCTCTTCTCCATCCTGCACTTCAGTTCACATGTGCTAGGTGCTTTATTATTTTTGCTAGACTCACCCTGAAGGTGGATTAATTTTTTGTCATTTTTGCTTCCCTTTTGCCAGGTAATAAAGGAGCAGTGGGGGTGTCATTCATGTTTAATGGAACCTCCTTTGGGTTTGTTAACAGCCATTTGACATCAGGAAGCGAAAAGAAACACAGGTAAGATACATTCTCCCATCTCAAAAATGGCTGTTGAGCCAGGGTGAAATTCTCTGGGCCGTATTTGGAAGGAGGGCCCACCAGACAGGCACAAACAAGTTTTCCTGATGATTTAAAAAAAATGTCTCCTGGGAGGGCATTTAAACAAGGGACTTCTGCTAAGTGGCCATACCACATAGGTGCAGGGGAAATGGATGGCAAAATTATTTCAGAGCCAACTGTAAAAGACTCACATAACACTTCCATGACGTGTCATGAAAACCCACTGCATGAGGAAAACAGTTCCATGATCTACAGTGCTTTGGAGAAATGTGGAAATGCTTTTCCCATCCCAAAACAATGTGCTGAAGGGGGCTGTCTTCCTCCTGACTGTAGGCAGTGCTGTGAGCCCTAGGACACAGTTGAGAAAGATCCCTCAGGAATACCTGAGGAGAGAGGCATAGAACAGGAATATCCCCACAGTGATAATTCTCTATACCCAGCTGTGAAATAAGTGTTCATGGATTAGGCGGGCTCTGGTCAGCACAGGACTGGAAGGCAAAGATCCTGACATCACTGAGAGATCAGTGCCCACACTGGGAGGAGCGGGAACAGTTGGAAGGAGTGGTTTTGAAAGTGAAGAGGGCTTGAAATTAAGAGTTTGGCCTTGTCATCTTTCCTAGTCCAGGAAACAGATGGTGTGGGATTTCTGCACAGGGTCTTTGCTACTAATGAAGTTACTTCTATGGAAGGGTTCCTCAGGGCCTGGAAGAGCTGCCAAAATCTAGTGATGTGTTTGCTGCTGAAATCTGATGGAAACAATCTAATGCTGGGTTTCTAGGACATGTAGCTCAGAAAAGCACGGCCCCAGAAGGCAGCAGAAGTGGCCTCAGGAGCACATTCCCTGGCCCTGACTGCTGCGGTGGCAAGTTCTCAATTTCTGATCTGCTTCTCTGTAGCTGCTGAGTCGGACCAGCTCCTGCCTGGTAAAGCTGCAGCCTCTGCCATCATCCCAGGCATTTGGAAATTACATGGCAATTTAGGATGTCAGGCAGATGTTTCTTGTCTTGACAGGCGCAACCAGAACTACATGAACATCCTGCGCTTCCTGACACTGGGAGATAAGAAGCTGAGTCCATTTAACATCACTCATCGCTTTACTCATCTTTTCTGGCTGGGAGACTTGAACTACCGTGTGGAACAGCCCCCGATGGTGCGGGATGCCCTGCAGGGACAGCACATTCTATTGCTATAGGAGTGCTCTCTTCTTCCAATCTAGGGCAACATGGCAAAAAGAGGGGAGACAGAAGGGATCCCCAGGGTGTGAGTGTGGGCCCAGTTGAGGGAGAGTAAGGAAATTCCCTTTGTCCTCTCCAAGGATTAATGGACTCACGAATGCCATCTGGCACACTTCGCTGCTTCAGGCAGCCTCGGTTCCCCAGACCTCCCAACTTTCCTTCCCACTGTGAACAAGCATCTGTCTCTGAATGGCTCAATCCAGAGATTGCCCTTCTGCTCTGGTGGGTGAGCTTGGAATGGCTCAAACAGGCCTTCAGGAACAGACAAGCCATCATAAATACTGGATAGGTTTCAGTACGTGGGAGAAAACACCAAGCTCGGTGTTGATGTGCATGTGGTTGTCAGTGTGTGTGTTCTTGTGTAGGGGATGTGTGGGCATTTTAATACCTGTTTTGATAGACAAATGTTCTACCACAAAGGTTGGGGTTTTTCAGTGAAGGGAGGGATGGGGAAGTGGCAGGGGTACAGCTCTATCAAACAGTTCAGGAGCGCTCACCAGTTTACCCGTGAAGGGAGTATTTATAAGAAGCTTTTGCATCATCTGCAGCTCTGCTGTTTCCCTGTTGGCAGGAAGCAGAGAATATTATCCAGAAGATCAGGCAGCAGCAGTATCCGGAGCTGCTGGCTTTCGACCAGCTTCTCCTCGAGAGAAGAGACCAAAAGGTGTTCCTGCAGTTCGGTGAGATCCTGCACTGGCTGGCAGGTTCCTCTGCTACATCCACCAGCTTTCTCTGCCGGCCCCAGCATGGGGCAGGGTGTACAGGGCAGTGGCTCTCTTGCTCAGGTAAGGGTTCCTACTGGCCAAGCTGTAACAGAGTCTTTCCCTGTTTTAGAGGAAGAGGAGATTACTTTTGCTCCAACCTACCGCTTTGAGAGAGGCACCCGGGAGAAGTATGCTTATACCAAGCAAAAAGCTACAGGGGTAGGTGAAAACTGATTTCCCTTCAGAGGTATATAGCAGAGCTGTGACAGCAACTGCTGCAGAAGAAAGTGACCTAAACCAATCTCTGTGTTTCCTGCCCTTGTAGTGTTTTGAAAGGAGTCAATACAAACAAAAAGACTTGACGCAAATATATGGTGCTTTGGTGAATGAATTTTCTGTTCTTTTGTGAACTGGCCCTTTCCGTTCTTCTTACCATTACTTCTTTGGTTTGCAGATGAAGTACAATTTGCCATCCTGGTGTGATCGAGTGCTCTGGAAATCCTACCCCATGGTGCACGTTGTGTGTCAGTCTTATGGTGGGTGGAGAACAGATTGTCGATAACAAGGCAACCAGTCTGAAACGGAAATGACTCAGAACAGAGTCTGTAGGATCTCCCTGCACTGCCAGGCACTCAGCATAGAGGGACCTGATGTTAAACCAGGCAGAGGGGAGCCAAAATCTCTCTGCCTGTAACCTTACAGGGTTGGGAATTCATTCTGTTATTCTTTTATATGCAGAATACCACCTGGACAGTTGCAGCTGTCCAACTTCAGGCCATGCTGTAGGATTGCTTTACACCAGTTATTTCTTGGCAGCAACCACTACTTTTCCTGTGCAGTCACTACCAGGAACTCCTGACAGTGAGTGCCAGCAGGACTGACCCTGTGTGCACAGTCCAGTCGGCAGATACTGGAGCTGCAAACACGTCTCTCATATCAAATCATATTCCTGAAGAACTCGGTGGTACCAAGAGCCTGTTCCCTTTCCTGCTGAGAAGCATTACTAAAGTGCAGTGCAGGGAAGAGAAAAAGCCCACAAAACCTGTTTTAAAAAAAGACTCAAATACCAGTTCCCGAAATGTCATTGACTATATGTAGGACTGAGCATCTGAATATGCTGTTCATGGTTTCCTATGCCTGGATTGGGAGCAGGGCTGTGAAAGTCTCTCAGGAATAAGGCAGGTTGATCTGATCAGAGCCCATGATGCTGAGGTGTGGGGTTGAATAGGCACCTATGGAATGACTGGGTTTGCTGGAACTCAGTGTGTGCTTAGGTCCAATCAGGCCTTGCTCACCCACTGTTAACCTTGGGCCAGGAGTTGCTTCGTAGCACTGAAGTAGCACCAGTGTATTCTTGTGTGATTTTCCTGCCATAGTAGAGCTATAATTAGCTGTGCATGTTGCAGAGGTAACCAGAAATCCTGTAAGGGCTTTTTGTACTGGAGGAATCTAGCACTGACAGTCATCTACAAAACAGTACAGTAAAATGATGTCCCTTGAACAAATCTTTCTGTGTACTGACATGAGTTTATGTAGAGAAACACTTTTGACTAGAGATAGTTACCAGAGAGACTGTTATGTTTTCTGGAAAAGTACTGAATAATATTACTTTGGCAGTGTCCTCCCCGGAGCAGGGCAGTAACCATCCTCCCTTTCTCACTGGCAGGCTGCACCACTGACATCATGACAAGTGACCACAGTCCTGTGTTTGCCACCTTTGAAGTGGGAGTCACCTCACAGTTTGTTTCCAAGAATGGTCAGTCAGGTTGGGTCCACGTGTGGCATATTCATTCACCTTGGATACAGAATGCAGTGCTTTGTATATGCTGAGAGAAAAAGCTGATTCTTTAAGAGTCCATTCAAAAATGCCTTCTCTTTATCTCCTGCTGAAAGTGACATTATTTTCCCTTCCTCTTTCCTAGACTCCAAATACACAGATTCCCAAGGGGAGATAGAGTTCCTGCACTGCTATGCTACTCTGAAGACCAAGTCCCAGACCAAGTTCTACATTGAGTTTCACTCGAGCTGCTTAGAAAGTATGGGTTTGCCCATCTTCATTGTTTCTGTCAAAGTTTTCTGCATGTTTGGATTAGTTCTCCTTCTTGCTTTGATCTAAAAAAATAGCTATGTGGATCATTTGTTCCAGTGCAAAAAAAAGGATGTTCTAAAGATTTGCTGTAGTTTGCAAGACATCCTATACTGTCAGCAATACAATCCAAACCCCACAGCCACAGCTACCTTAGCTGTAATCCACGCTTAGACATGTAGCCTTCCAACAGTTTCTCCACCTTGTTTGTCAATCTGATAATTTCTTTCTTGATGGGAAACATGTATTGATCTTGCTTATCATCAGAATGCCTACATAGCAAAGACATGAGTGATTAAATTTCTGATTGTGCCTGCTACAAATGATCAGGTGATTTCAAAATAAAGCATCTGCATTACGCTAACAAAAATAATTTTAAATAATTGAATTAACGTGATTTAATAAAGAATAAGTCAGAGGATCAACTAAAAGGGGAATGAATGCTAGTGATGTGACTTTGTTAGTGGGACTGTGTACCCTGCAGCACTGCAGATTTCACTGCCTGTGCCCATGCTGTGGGGTTGAGTCTCAGCTGTTTATGTAACACAAGCCTACATGCCCTTGCTGAGGGTTTTTTAAAGCAATTTCCCACCACAGAACTGCTCTTGTAAGTGGGACAGCAAGCCTTTGGTGGATGCTTCATCACATTATCGCATGTCAGAGAGCTGTGTCAAAGACAGTTCCATAAAAGATTATTTTTTGGCTGTATCAAAATTTGCATAAATTTCTATGGAAACAGTGTATTACGAATCTTAAATTAGAATTTCAAAAGTATGCTATCTTGAGTGGCGTAGGAAGAGCTGTCATGTTCTTATCCTCTGGTCCATGTATGCACTGAGCTCCTCAGTGCCAAGTTTAACTGCAAAAT
Source organism: Illadopsis cleaveri (assembly GCA_013399915.1). Classification (NCBI taxonomy): domain Eukaryota; kingdom Metazoa; phylum Chordata; class Aves; order Passeriformes; family Timaliidae; genus Illadopsis; species Illadopsis cleaveri. Next base: position 232,717 of record VXBB01004261.1, on the reverse strand, counting down.
AAAACCATTTAACAATGCTCTAGCAAAACCACTTGCAAATTTACCGTGTAAAAATTCATCCAAAGCTCAGACTTTAAGCTTCTTAATACTTTTAAATTTTGCGTCCAAGTAGGATAGTAATTGTAGGCTTTTTGGAGGCATAGTGAAGGGGATTTGTAGCTCAGTTCTTGCTCTCTCCTGGTAAACTCCTTTCTTGTCCCTTTGCAGGCTTTGTAAAGAGCCAGGAAGGAGAAAACGAGGATGGAAATGAAGGGGAACTTGTGGTAAAGTTCGTCGAGGCACTTCCAAAGGTAAACTATATCTTCATATTCATATGGAAGAGAAGCTTCCCCTTTCATCCCATAAGCAACATTAGGTCTTTTACTTCCATAAATACTCTTTTCAGGAACATTGTTGTGATCTTGTTTACACCCAAAGGGACTGTAAGAATGCAGGATGGGCTTAGGCGAAACAGATTATGTTGTAAGCAGGAAAGGACTTTCATGTCAGTGTACTTACATGCCTATCAAGAATTTTCCTGGTGTGATTATGCCATTCAGGACCATGACTTTCTTCTCACCTTTTTAGTGAACATAATGCTGGTTTGAGCAGGCCCTTTTTTTTAGTTTTAAATGGAAAATAAAACATCTTAAAGAGTAACTCTACCCTGGAGTTTCTTTGCCTGGTCAGACAAAACTTTCTCTTGGTAAATTTTAGAAAAGTTGATTTAATAGTTTTTACTTGTGTTTAAAAAAAAAAAAATCAGTGGCCAGAAGTAGTGTTCAGTGTGTCAGTGTCAGACACAAGTCCTGTCCTTCTTGAGCTGTTTTTTGTTTCTTGGCATGGTGGGAGTTGAAAGAACTACGGGAGCTCCTGCATTTGGAGCAAATGTGCATGTCAATACCCTCCTAAACAGCCCAGAAGTGCTGACTTTGGAAAGAGTGCCTTATACTGGGGAAAGGCTTTACAGTAAGTGATTACAACAACAGCCAGATAGATTTTTGGGAACAGACTGTAGTCAAGAGTCCAGATGCCTTCCTCCTCAGGCAATTTTCAGTCCTGGATTACAGGAGAAAACTGCAGGTCATCCCTTAAGTGTCAGATTTGCAGCATTCCATTTGCTGGGACTCAAAGAGTGCAGTCTTCTACCACAGATAACCAGATATTATCAGAGGCTGATCCTCATGGGTTTATTGAGCAGAGTTTTCCTCATTTGGGACTTAGTCCCAGGAAGAAGAGTGCTCCTGTCAACCATGTGTTGTATTGACCCACCTTAACTTGTCTTTGCAGCTGACTCCAATTATTTCAGACCCGGAATACCTACTGGATCAACATATCCTGATCAGCATTAAGTCATCAGACAGTGATGAATCTTATGGTAAGTGCTTAGCTCTAAAGTTCTGGATAAGTCAAAATCTACTTAGATTCCTCCAAACCACTGAAAAAGTGGGAGAGAAGTAACTCCTATAGACTGAACATCTCCTGTTTAGAACTCAACATACACAGAAATACACTGTGGGCAATATTTTGTGAAGTAATTATGGTTAGAGGAATATGAACTCAAAGCAAAACCTGTGTGAACTTTACCAGCTCTGAAAGAGCAGTGGCTTAAACAGAAAGCCCTTTACAGGAACTAAATCAGGAGTCAGCATGTTTAAATGTGTTTATTCAGAACATACAAATCCTGTTTCACTTGCACTTATTTGAGGCATTTCTCCTGGTTACAGAAAAGTATTTGGCTGTTCTTGTGGCTCCCGATTCTCACCAGCCAGAGACTGCAGTCCTTGTCCACAGAAGGCTCTTTGCCTAAATCCCATTAACAGCAATAGCAGCCATAGGCTCATGTTTTCCTTACCAGGAATGGAAGCTCAGAACCCTGAAGTTACCCACAGGTATCTTTGATGCTCAAATCCTTCACACATACATGAAGTGAAATAAATCCCATAATTTCTCAGGAGATACTATGATCCTTACTTTGATCCAAAGCAGATTCTCTCCAGTAATCACAGACCTGTCAGTGCCTTGGTAGTAGATGACAAAAAACATTTCAGTGCTTAGTTTCTCAGTCCTGGTCTCATTGTCTCCCTGTTGTCTTTTAGGGGAAGGCTGCATTGCCTTGCGAATGGAAGCAACAGAATCCTTAGCTCCTATCCACACTGTGCTGACACACCATGGAGAGAAAACAGGGATCTTCCAAGGTGAAATCAAGTTACAAACACCACAAGGAAAACAGAGAGAGAAACTGTATGGTAAGGAATGTCATCATCTCTGCAATGCTCATGCTAGAGAATGCTCACCTCAAAAGATTTCTGATAACTGTCAAGGAATTGAAAACTATCTCTGCAGTGCCTGTAGTCACAGAGAATGCTTTTGATGCTGAGTGCAAGGAGGTGTGAGTATGGTTAGCTCCTAGGAGCATACCTGTACTCTTTCAGGAAGACAGAACATTGGATTCCATGGGGTTTTTCATCATTCAAGTAAATTCAGCAGACTGAGAGAGCCCCCTGTCTGTCACCAGCACTGGTTTTATTGAATGGGGATACCTTACTCGTGACATGACACACTCCATGCCAAGCTCTCCCCGCTGCACTTATCCTGGGGAGCAAAGAATATGTTAGGCTCTCAATGAGCAGTCCTTAGCTAGAAGATCACAAACTTTGCTTTTTTCACCTTGCTATCTGTTGTTCTCATTCAGAGTACAGAAGCAGTCATTTACAATTATTCATGACATTTACAATTTATTCTCAATGGTAAAATGACTGTATGTGGCTGTTTGGTGGGTCATGGCCTTTGTATTTCAAGACACACATTTCTTCCTCTGTCAACAAGAGATGACATGTATTAGTGGGCAGTTGAAAACATAACAGCAACAACAGTTTAAAACTGTCCATCATTCTGATGGACAAAGAGAGATGCCTTAATGAGCACAGGACCACAGAAAACTTGAGCAGACAGACTCTGGAGATATGTGTTCCCCTTCTTTCCTTCAGATTTTGTCAAGATTGAACGTGATGAAATCACTGGTCAGAAACCAAAGAACATCAGTAATTTAGAGCCTAACAAAGATTGGGATCAGACTCACAGGTAAAGGGCAAGTGGGTAAGTCAGTTCCAGGAAAATGGTTGGTGCCATAAATGTAAAGTTGCTGTGGGAGCAGCATCAACAGGTGTGCTGAGCACTGGGAAGCTGCTTTGTGGCTCTCTGGTCAGGACTGGTGAATGCTCCTGTGCCCAAAGCTTCAAAAGCTGAGAATGCATTAGCCAGACCAGATCCCTGCACCCATTTAAAAAAAGCCCTTTTATTTCCAGCAGAAAGTCAAAATCTACTCATCTGGTGGCCAGAGAGGCAGCAGCCATTGCTCGCTACTGGGGGAGCGCTGTCCCTTCTCCAGACAGCCCTGGAAAGGAGGATCTCTTACGGTAACTTGTCACCTTACCTCTGACAGCCTGGGGTGGGAAGCTGTGCTCAAACTGCCTGGCTTTTCCTTTCCAAGAGTCATAGGACGAGTCTGGGTAAGGCTGTCCTCTCACCTGTTTTCACTGGGGCTTTTCCTTGCATGCAGCTTCTGGCTGGGCCCAGAAACCCATGACAGCCCCTGTATGTGGCTGCAGAAGCTGAGTGCTCTCTGCAGCCTGGAAAGGGAAGCATCTGCCACAGCCACAGGAACTATTTTGGGGGTGGGGGAGGTGGTCTTGACCCAGCTGCTTCCTCTCCAGTGACCAAGGGGAGTGAAGCACCAACAGGACTCCCACTTATTCACTGATTCTGAAGCAACAGTGACAAAAAAAAGTTTTAAAAAAAAGTAGGTGGTATTGAATCTGAGTAGTCAGTGGGCACTAACTCCTTTGTAGCTGGCAGGGAGACAAAAAAACCCAAATATATTTGTGCATGTACTTCCCTAACAATATTTCTTCTCTTGAGCAGCTCCACCCCCACAGACATCAGCAACCCCAACTACCTGGGCATGGCTGCCTTCTCTCAGCAACTCCCTCTAACCTGCCAGCCTAAGCAGACACCTTCATCAGAGCAGACACCTTCCCTCTGGAACTATGAGCAGCAGTCCAAAGAGAACACCTCCCTAATGGGGCAGAGTCAGTCATCCTCCACATCACCCTCCTTGTCACCTCTATCTCCAAAACCATCCCTTCAACCTACAGCAAACAGAAGCATTGGTGGTTGGAGTCAAGAGTACCAGTGAGTGTTTGAGTTGTGCACTGAGGCTGGGCCCCTCTCTCCTGTCATTCTGCACAGTCACTGTTTCATTATCTATTTAGAGTTCAAGGTGCAACATGTTCTTTACATATTTTATCTCTAGAATTAGAAAAATAAGTGAAGGTCACAAGTGCAGACATTGCATACTCAAAGAAAATTATTGTAGCAGTTCCTCAGACTTTTGTGAAAGAAAAGCCAAAGATAATGAATTAAACTTACAATTAAATAATGGAATCTTAGAATCATAGAATGGTTTGGATTGGAATGGACCTTAGAACTCATCTCATTCCACCCCCTGTCATGTGCAGTCTCACCTTCCACTATCCCAGGGTGATTCAAGCCCCGTTTAACCAGCCTGGGACACTTCCAAGGATGGGGCAGCCACAGCTTCTCTGTGCCAGGGCCTCAGCACTCTTCTTCCTAACATCTAATCTAAATCTCTTCTATTTTAAAACCTACCCCTTGTCCTGTCCCTATCTGTACTCTCCCTCTTTTGTGTAAGTCCCTTTAAGCACTGGAAGGCTGCAGTGAAGACTCCTTGCATTCTTCTCCAGACTGAACAACCTCAGTTGTCTCAGCCTGATCTATGTATGTTTAATTGTCTACCAAGAGAAGTTTGCAAAGTTGACTGTAATAACAAAGAAAAGAAGAGGGGAGTGTGGCACAGATCCTTCCCCTGGATGGGGAGGAGAGGTCCTTCGTGTGTTACACGTGAAGTACTTTCACTGAATTTCTACTGGCACTGCACAAATGTCCAGCTTGCTGCAGAAGCTAGACTCCATGTACTGCCTCTACCACAAACTTTGATACAGAATTTCCATCTGGCAACTGAAAATATCCCATCCCTTCCCAGCTTAGTGAGGTGATGAGGCTACTTCACCCAAGTGCATGTGTGCAATCTGTGTCCTTGTTGCAAACCTCTTCACAGCCAAGGGACAGCTGCTCTCTGAGCTGGGCTGGAGCTCCCTGGTAAATGGGTGTGGCACTCTGGAAGTCAAAACTCGCAGTAGTCAGAGCTGCCCGCACTGCTCAGGTCTGTTCTGTCCCCAGCAGTGCTCCACCATTGCTCAGCTCTCTGGTCCTGCATGCACTGACTGCCGGAGAAGAGCTTGAGACAAGGAACACAACTTGTTTGAAGACACCCAAAGAACATGTGCCACTTACCTCTCTTCCACTCTGCTCAGTGGATATTGTGGCTGATTTTTCAAGTACTTTGAAAGTGAAAGCCTGGCCAAATCAGGTCAAGTGACCCAAACCCACAGGACCTGCTCTGTCCCATTGTACAGCTGTGCTGTCATTCCAGGCTGAGCTGCAGCTCAAAGGGCTCTGCTGGGACTGCATATGGATTGTCTCACCCTACAGCAGAGCTATTACTCTTTCACTGTGCATTTGGGTGCACTAAGGAAATTTATCCCTTCCTTAGGAATACCATGCTGCATTGGAGAGGAGATTGACCTAGTTGTAAAATGCCACAGTATGATGTGAGCTCTTATTTTAAGCCTCTAGACAACCATTTCCATCCTCTCTACCAGATCTGAAGATTCTTATTAATATTCAAATTCAGATTTGTGTGTGTCACAGAGTCATCAAAGGACCTGGCACAGTTTGGCTCGGTAGTTTATCTGTGTTTAAAAAGAAGCCAAACATCACTTTGACAGGACTGTAACCTAGCAGGGAGATTACACAATGCTATGCATGTCTGCTCTCTGCTGTCATGTTACTAATGATTAAACAAAGTGAAAACAATGCACACTTCTGTTCTGAGTTTAATTGTTTTTTTCTGTTTCCCCTTTAGGCAGTTTAATTTGCTCACACTCATTTACTATTCATGTCCTCTCTACATGAGTCAGTGACTCTCTTGCCTGCTCTTCACAAATCTCCTTTTCACCCTATTTCTATGATCATAGGCCGCCTGACATGGGGAAATCCACAGCAGAGCCTGTGCTGCAGGAGGAGGGACAGCAAAGGCCAGAGATGTTTGAGAACCCACTGTACGGCTCCATGGCCTCCAAGGGCAAGGTGGCCCCCAAGAAGGAGCAGGAATATCCCAAGGCCTTGCGGAAAGAGCAGCCGCCACTGCCTGAGCAGAGCTGTCATCTCACAAAGCCACCGGAGCCGGAGTGCAGCAAGACCTCTGGCAAACAGCCATCGCCACCTTTCCTGGTGCCCACACAGCTATTCCGGTCCTACACCTCCCCCTGCCAAGTGGAAGAAAAGAACACAGGGGAGAAGAGTCAAGGCAAACCAAAGATGACAACACCATTGGAAAATGCGGCACCTCTCAAAAAACTCGTGAAGCCATCAAGGGCTGAAGTCAACCTGAGCATGCAGGGACAGCAGAACAAGCCGCCCCTTCCCTCCAAGAGCCGGGCAGTGCTGGACATGCAGAACTCCAAGGGCCGCGACTATCGGGACAGTTCGGAGCTGCCCCACTCCGGGAAGCACCGCGTGGAGGAGGGCCCGCTCAGCAGGACAGCCACACCGGTGCGTTACTCGGGCAACGGAGTGGGCTGAACTTGTCTTGGGCTGTGATGTCACTGCAACTACAGTAGGATTGGCTTAGTCCCTAAGCCATCACTCCATGGTTCCTATCCAAGCTCAGTGCTGTCCCACAAACCTACAGGCCTTGCAGAGCATGGGGTGGCAGGGAATATCCTAAGGCAGTATTGCTGCAGAGGATGCCATGTTGTGAAACTATGGCTTTAGCTTTGCAGGAATTCTTACCTTCTGCTGGACTGCAAAAGGAATGCAAATAGCACCTTGCTGTGTCTTGTTTTGAGCATACTGTGCTGTTCCTGAAAATGGCCCATGCTGGCCTGACAGCACAAATCTGTAGTATTGGGCAATGGATTTGCTTTGCTGTAAGTAGTAAAAACATAATTAAAAGTAGTTAGTAGTTAGTGGTAAACACATAAAAACAAACTTAGAACAGTGTGTCCAACACCATTACTGAACCCTCTACAGAAATAATCAGATACATACTTTCCTGGGCTGGTGGGTTTATTTCTTGTGGTTTGGTTTTGTGTTGTTTTTGGGGTTTTTTTTCAACAGAACATAAGAGCTGTATGAAAAGGAGTAGAGGAGGTCTTAGTAAGTGCATTTGGGAGAAAAAGCCCACTTGAGCGGGCTGTAGGATTTTTTCTTTTCCATCTCCATTGAAACTTGCAGAATTGACCATACACAAGCTGATGTCTTCTCTTGTCTCTGCAGTGAACATGACACAGCAGCGGGTGGTACCCTAGGAGGAATCCCGATGGGAAGAACGATGGAGACTACTGCTTTGTTCACACTGATGTCCTCTAGTCTTGTTCTAAAAAAGACTGGGGAATTCTATTTTTGAGGGTGTAGCCCTCCCTGTGATTATGAAAATGTTCTAGCTGAGAAGTTTATCCTATGTTGCTCAGACCAAGAGGGGCCAGGACCACAATACCAAATGCAAGTTATTCTTTTGAGTGTCACTTTGGTACTTCCATTAAGAGGTGGGTGGCCAAGTACATGCATTAGTAAATGTTTTGGAAAAGAGGACGGTACGGTACAAGGACAAGGAGATGGAAGGGGTGCCTTGAAAGAACCCCCTTCCTACAAAAGCAAGATTTCTATTTTGTGTTACAGAATTCCTATTAAGGAGTGATATGTAAAAGAAATCATCTTAAAAGTGGTACAGCTCCAAAAGCATGTCCTATCCATGGAGCAAGGAGGTCAGGGAGGGTGGGGAAAGAGTCTGAATAGCAGATACTGATGCAGGTCACACACTCTCAGTGGAGCCAGCCTTGCCTGGAGCTCAGGAGCTGCATCCCTGCACCACCCAGGGGACACAGCAAGTGAGGGCTGGCCCATGGCACTGTGGCTCCTTTTCCTTCAAGCAGGCCCTGCTTTGATATCCCAATAAACAGAGGGAAACACCAGAACCACAGGCAAAAACAGGAAGAGGAAGGGCCCGTGGCAGCCCAGGAGTGCAGCTGCCTGGAGGGGCAGACAGCAGCACCCCAGCCTGCCTGGCAGCAAGCACTCTGCTTTGGAGGACACTGGCCAACTGGTTTTGGAGCATTCTTAATAGATTAATGCTGACCTTACTGTACACTTTTGTTCATTGACTGAGAATGAATAATGTTAACATGCTTGTCATTTCTGTTATATTCGTGTTAAGTATTAATGCTGAGGTTACTAAGGCTAAGCCTGTTGTGACTTAATCACTGCTATTGTTTCTATGTTGATTACTTAAAAAATAATAAAATAGTCACCTTTCTGGTCATTCTTTATTGAGAATTCAGAACTGCCTGTCACATGATTCAGCTTTAGGTGGCTACTACACCAGCTTGCTCAGTGACAGTAGTCCCTGCCCAGAGAAAACACCAAAGGCACCAAGCAGAGCAGTGAGGACGTGACAAGGACAACTGAAAATGCATCTGTCTGTCTGTCTGTCTGTCTGCACAGACCTTTTGTGGATGTAGCTGGTTTGAAAACTACAGGACCTGTTAGCAGGTACAGTTACTAATTGTGTGAGTGTAGAAAAGGTACAGTAATTTTACCTGAGGAGAAGAGGTCAAGCACAGGCTTGTGAGAATGGGTGGAAGAGGACAACCTGTCGGTAGAAACCTTTCAAGAGGAGATGATTTTGTGCCATGCAGGTTGGCGTTTCAAGGCATCACTACTGAAGCACCTGGCTCTCCAACTTACAAATCAGCAAGAGAGACCATGAGCTTACATTCCTTTTGCTTTATTCACCAGAACCCTCTCTGTGTAATTGCAATAATTCAGTAGCTGTGGTATTTCCCTGGCCCTGGGGGGCATTTCACTTTTCCAGGTTGCAGAAGAACTTGAGTGGCTACCAAGTACAACCTCCCTGAAGCAGATGAGCTTTCTGTACCACACAGAGTTAAATCAGTTCCCAGTAATTCTGGGCTGTGTTCTTCTATGTGTGGAGATGGAAATGAGATGAGCTTTCTATTAAAAAAATGTAACTTCTCAAAAATTGGACAAGCTCAGTTTTTTTGGTTTTATCCCTGATTCCCTAAACTGTAAAAAATAAAGTATATTCCCCAAAGTTTAGAAACTAAAAGCTGGATATAAAACAAATACAGCTTTCTATGTAAACATTCTCCTAATTGGGAATGCTGCTTAAATTATGCACAGATTTGCAGATGAACAGAGTTTGAGAACACTGGACTTGCTAAGTCATAAAAATTCATTCAGGTACTTAATTTGGCCTGTCCTTTAGAAAGGCGTGTTGCTGGGGAAGAAAAGCAGCTCTCTTCCAAGTTTCCAGCAGACAAAAAATACATTCCTGTTCCCATGCTAAAAATGGATTGCCTACCCACTTGGGGTTCCAAAGACAGTCTGATGGAATGGTGGCAAAAGCCACCAGGCTTTGTGCAAGTGGACAGTGTTCAAAAGCAGGCTCTGTAAAGAGCTTTCTGAAGCCTTTCTGGATGAGAGTCTTCCAATGTGAACAGCTTAGACATGGAGTGGAGAAGTGGCACAAGTGGTGAGACACTACACAGTACTTAGTGTGACCAGCAGGAGCAGGGAGGTCATTCTTCCCCTGTACTCGGCCCTGGTCAGGCCACACCTTGAGTACTGTGTCCAGTTCTGGGCCCTCAGTTTAGGAAGGATGTTGAGACGCTTGAGCGCGTCCAGAGGAGGCAACGAGGCTGGTGAGAGGCTTGGAGCACAAGCCGTATGGAGAACGACTGAGGGAGCTGGGGTTGTTTA